>JAECUM010004407.1:0-19596 GCA_016617855.1 Megalonaias nervosa | reverse complement strand
GCTACTCACGTGCCCACGTCACTGGCTACCACCGCGTCGCATTTTCCTGTCGGTCTCAGGATTAACTCTATAGCTGTTACATGTTATTGATACGCAGATGCGTCATAGTTATGGTGTAACTCACTTCTTTGTGATTCCGTTGACGTCTCTGGCAATTTACTTTCATTTTGCAGAGAATGCTCATCAAGGTATAATAAAAATGATATGGTAGTATTGATATTGCCATCTGGGATCGTGCTGATGTCGAATGCGCCTGTGAAGCTCCACATCCTGTAGCCGCACACCAAAAACACACAAGGAAATTAATACCGAGCAAACAACATCAGCCTTGACAATGATTTAGAATAATACCCAGCAACGACGATACCATTCGCCGCAATCACCCTCACGATGATATGTAGTGGTTTATATCTATTTTATTTGATCAGCTAGAGTGGATCTGTCCACATGTAATTTGTGATTGATCTGTTCGAGCTATTTGACTGAAAATCAAACAGCCTCCTTGAGTTAAATGATTTTAGAGGCGTAACAAATTAGCAAGTGCGATATCGATCCGGAATCGATATATTATAAAATACGGCGCGATTCCTCCTGGCGCCATTTGCTACATTCTTGTCCTGGTGTCGGTGAATGCGTATGCCAGGTTGACGATAGCATTTGTCATCGCGCTATTGACTTCAGCTATTAAATGTCGTGTAATATTAAATCGAGTCAAGATTAAGCTACGCAATACGTACACGTTCCTGAATTTTCTTTACAGCCAAGTGAAGATTCGGCTGGATTTTTTCCGTGGCAGTTTCTCTTTCTCTGCCAACGTTGGTAAATTTGTATGCAGCTACGCATTCGCCGCATCTTCTCGGGAAGTGAATCATAATATCATGTGTCTCTTATCATCAATCTTATTCGAGTATGATAGCACACGGGTAATAACCAATTATGTACTTGCATAACAGTTCAGAGGGGCTTTATAACGGCATTAAGGTTCGTGACGTGTAGAATATGTTCGGGTTATATTAAGGAGTTGACGATACGATTTAATGCCGACAATGAGTCATTTGACATGAACAATACATTAATAAATAAACCATTATCCGTGCTAGAAACCAGCGTGGTTAGTAAATCACAAATGGGTCTCTATATATCCACACTAGCGTTAGTATCAGCGATTTACAACACTTCGGCGCCGTTTCCAAACGCATACGTCTTAGCACCGTGTCAGAACTTGATTTTGTCCTCACTGCTCATTGGGTGCATATTTATTGTATCAAACCGAATGTGTTGCCACTCGTCGATGGAGCTCTGACTGCGGCGATTAAACCCGGTCATATATTTACGAACGAAGTGATCAGATCTAATCGTTATTGGTGATGCTACGAGAATGCATATATGAATTCCAAATGACTACAGTGCACGTCATCTAGAAATTACTATGTAATGTACACCACGATTGCGGGGGCCAAATGACCGACATATAGTCAATATGATTTCAAAGAATGTTTACTCTTCATCAATGCCAAATATGTTAACTATCACCAGCGTTTCGTTGCCATTGCTAAATGGGAGTATGCAATGCGGTATCGAAACAAATCAAAATACCTCCCCAGATATGTTAGATCCTACATATGTCACCCATGTAATGTCAAGACATGCCACTGAAGCAGTGCATAAACTATTATTTTAACAATGTCCGCGACCATCGCGTGGATGAGAGTGTTTACATTTTCCACTGGGAAACCACTGTCAAAATAAAAATCAACCACATATGACCGAAACGTAAGGCTAACAAGTGGTTTTCATTACAAAGCCTGTTGCCGGGAACTGTGTATGGCAGTTTTCAGATATTTGCTTATAGTCTCTCGTTAATAGTGTAATCAGGAATAAATCAGCCTATTGGTTGGTTGTTTCAATATCGTATTGGCCATGTTGAACTAGAATAAATAAATTGCTTTTCAATGCGACTAATGGATAAATAGAAATGCCATTAGTCGGACCCGGTCGCAAACAAATGATCCACATAAGCGTTGTTGATTCCACGTTTGGACAAAACGAAACGCCCAAGAATGAACAGTAATTCGAATGAATGCGAGGCGCTCTCCACCACATTAGACGCGATAAGTACCGAACGTGACATGTTCGAAGAGACCTTCGGGGAAATGGGGCATATTCTTCTCTTGGATATTAACAAACTCGAGAAGACAGTAACGAATTTTCCCGGAGATGATTAAACAATAACCATCACAAGAATAGAAACAAACTTCGACAAGGTAGACATATTTTGCAAAGAATCCGCGTCGAATCTAAACTTCATCAGATCCATACGAACACAAATAATTAGGCTAGAAGTACAACATTCCACTTTTATATCAGTGCATTAGAAATAAAAGAAATACCATCGTGGATAACATAGTTAGCGCGGAAGAATCATCAGCTAAATAGGCGAAATAATAATTTTCCTAACAAACATAAAGTACGCTCGGAATCAGTGTACTTTATAACGGATTAGAAGTAATCCTTGGCGACGTGTTTATCACTAATGATATAACATGAATTCGTGCCGACGTAGATATTACAGGGACAGAAGTCACAACGGCCAAAATATTACATCGGTGATTCCGTGGATTAGTGCATAATTATATTTGACATGTACAAAAGGGAGGTAGTTAAATATAACACAGCCGGCAATTCCACATATTTCTAACAAGATAACGGCACTGCGGCAAATGTAGACACGCGAAAGGTTCCTGTGTTGTTAGCCGTGGAGTGTTTTTAATCGTATAATTAAAATTTAAAGATATAACAGACACCTAAAGTAGCGAACTCACCACTCACTGCACAGGGTTTCAACGAGATACATTGTGTTGCTTAACACGCCACAAAGAGACGGTTAAACCCAGACATTTTAAACTAACAATGACAAATGCGGAACATTTTCCCGACATAAGAATATCACTGCGCAGATGTTGCACTCGCACCCCAAAAGCTGTGCTATATGTATCAGCTTGCAAAGTTGTCACTGTTACACGTAATCACTACTGCTAGAATATTTTATCGCAATGTTCAGCGAGGTGGTGCTATGATATTGAATGCCTCTTCCTCACAAGATCTGGCCTAAAATGTTATCGCCGATGAAAACGCAGATGATTGTGCTTAATCAATACAATTTTCTTATTTTTGCTTCAAAATGTCATCAAAGTATTTCATATAAAAATAATTTCACTATCCTGTAATATATGTCATGGCATGTTCGGAGTGATTATTCAGTTACTGAAGAAAATATCATGGATTTTACACAAAAATAAATCAGAAACTAAATACATGCATAGTTTTAGCAAAATAAGTAGATGACCATCTTATAAACCGTTTATACTATTCTGAACATCATTAGTTTTCTCTTTCACGTATTAGAGCACACTTAATGGCGTTCACGGTTCGTTTTTCTTTATTCAGTCTTCGTGGCTATTCAGCGATGAGTAATTTTATAACACTGTATGCACCGCTTGAGGGCACAAGGAGTGAAAAACTCCCCAAAACCAAAATCAAAGCACAAACTGCATAAAGTGCAGGTTCGATGACGAGACTTTCATTCTGTCTGCCGTTCTAGGCAGCTGCGCATTTTACCAGGTATGGGGTACGTTCAAGTCACAGAAAAATCTGTATAAATTCCCTGATAGGTTTCGTCTATGTACCGGGTTATGGGCTTTAAGATAAACAATTAAACGTATTGTGTGCCGCAGATCTTTGCGGTTTGATACATTTTATCTCATTAAAGTGAAGATAGGACGGAAAGTTAAAATTCGATGTTTTGAAAATGGGAAAATTCCTGTGATAAATTAGTTTTAACAAACACTTGTTACGACCCTGTAGTTAAATTACATATGTGTAAAATTTAAATTCTTCTAACTCTTTGTTTCATTATTATTTTATTTTTACATCATTAAATGTAATTATTATTATGATGATGTTTATGTTAGAAACATTGTATTTATTTAAAACGTAAATGTGACTCATGTAAGCACGAGCTTTGTATGATAGTAAATTCGTCGCAAGTAAACATTCAGCAGTAGCTATGTAAATGATTGGCTGATACTTGTTCAGGCTTTCGTAATGTCCAGATGGATTGAGAAATCACACGTGTCAATCGTGCGTGTGTGCATGAAACGACGTATTAGTTTCTTTTATATGCTTAGTTATCTGTAAGAAAAGTCAGTCATAGTCGTAGTTAGTCATAGTTGAGAGTCACATCATAACATCTTGTAGAGTTTCTAATACCTTAAGGAAAAGGTATTCCTGTGCTGGAAAGAGTTGTTCGTTCGTACGTATGTAGAACAACATGTGTATTGTTAGTGGTGGTAGCTGTACTTTATCTACTTTCTAAATAATTATTTTCCCTGGAGAACAACACTACTGGCTTTGGACAAAGACATTTGATAAAATTATTTCTAAATCGGAACAGAAAAGTACAAATTGTGCTTTACAGTGAAAATTCTGGACATTCTGTGTTAGCCTTCGTCTGACGTCATCATCCGCCATCCTGGATCGGAACTGAGATTCAGACTGTATCAATTTAGAACTGTTTATTCACAGGACTTATGTGTTTTCACAAATTTAGAACATATTTTTGGATCTTCTTCGTAAATCGTAAGTCTTGTTTCATATATTTACCTTTTCGCCGTGTTTTCTAGGGAAATAAATTATTTTTGTTAAAATTTACAAAGCTTGTTGTAGTCACTCTTTCTTTGTGTTACTTTGAACGAGCCGGTACGTAACACACTATATTGGAATACAATTCTTTATATTATTTCAGGAAGAAAGATAGGAGAAAAGAAAGATCAAGTATTTAGATCTTTGGTCGCACTGTGTTATCCTAATGTTTTTCTTAAACCCGTAAGAAGATACCCGTTTGTTTAATTCATTTAACACCTAATATATCTTACATTACATCGATGTAAAATGCATATATTTGTCTACAGCAGAATAGGACATAAATTAGAGTTACACTTGCGAAAAAGAATTAGAAGGTGCAGAATGCTTGCCGAAATTCCTCACCATTACTAACGTTAAGTATCGGAGTTACGGCCTATAAAGATCGAAAGGATGCAAAGACGTTTTCTGTCATGTCATTATCACCATAGCCATATCGCTTACTAACCAAAGATTATTTAAAAGAAAATGTGTGCATTTCATATGCCTCCATGTATCGTGCAATTATTGCTGTCCGAAAAGAAGTAAAATATTAGTTGTAAAACGACCATCATTATTTCAATAAATACAATATCCCGGATGCTTGTATTGACTAATTGATCCTAAATGAAAATGGTGACAATCTTAGGACCACATGGACGATAAAGCGGCCATCTTGAAAATCTTTCTAAAGCAGGTTGTTCACGAAAAGTCATGTTGAAACAGAGTTTTCAATAGAAAGCTTTGTATTATGTCTAATTGATTCTCAATTAAAATTGCATCTATTCATGTCCAACATGGCCATCACAACCTCCATGGTGAAAAGCTTTTCATCGCAACTCCTGAATGAAAAGTCATATTGATATGAGGTTTTCAACAGAAAACTTCTTATTGTGTCTAGTTGGTCCTAAACGAAAAATGATACCAATCTGATTTTTAATATGGTTTCCACAACGGACATTTTATAAAAAATGCAATCGTTATTCCTCCTGAAGGAATAGGCATACCAACACAGGGTTTTCAGTAAAAATGTTCCTATGATGTCTTGGTGGTGGTAAATAAAATGGGGTCGATCTGACTTCCAGCGTCACAGTCAGAGCGGTCATAATCAAAAACATATAATCGCTGCTGTTGCTGATTTGAAATTCATATTGACGACTTCGTATTATGTCTAGTTGGTCCTGAATGAAAATAGTGCTGGTTTGGTGTCCAGTTATGCCACCACTGTGATCATCTTGACAATAGTATTATTGCCACTCGTCGTGACTGAATGATCATATCAACATGGGGATTTCACCTGAAGCCTTTATATAATGTTTAATTGGTCTGAAACGAAGATGGTGCCAACCTAACATCAAATATGGTCGATACAGTAACCGTCTTGTTATCTCGTTTATCATGGCATGTATTTTCAACAAAAGACTTCATATGATGCAATACTTGGTACAACACGAACATTGGGCTGATCTTTTTTCCTAGAAGGCTACCACAGCGGCCATCTTGAAATTAATGCAATGACTGCTCCTCATAAATGAATGGTCATATGAACATGGGGATGTTACTAAACAAATTCTTATGATGTGTAGTTAGTTCTAACCTTGTTAATAAGACATTCAATATGACTGTCATTGCGGCCAACTTGAAAATCTTGTTACCAGCTTTTTTCCTGAATGAATGGTCATATCAGCGTGGAGTTTTCACTGAAAGATTTCGTTTGATGTCTAGTTTGTTGCAAATGCAATTGATGCTCATCCTACATGTAATATGTCTGCAATGGCCAACCTGAAACTCTTTTTATCACCACCTCTTCTACATGGATGGTCATATTGACATTGCGCTTTCAACATAATACTTCTAACGATATTTAATCTTGCTAACTAGAAATGAAGTCAATCTGATATCGTATACGACCAACATTACGTCCATGTATACAGCCGTATTGGTGATCGGCCAAAAGAAAAGGAATATCAACACGGGTTTCCAATAAAAGACTTTATATGATGTTGTGTTTGTCCGCAGTGAAATGAGTGCCAAGTTGACAGACAATGCTTAAGGTACAGCTAATTTAAAAATATTGGTATTGCTCAAGAATACCCAAGCTGGTTTAAACACTATGTAGTTGATAGTAAGAGATGCCATTATAATGAATTTTTGTAAATTCCTTTTCGAGAGACTCTTCTTTTGATTGTTATCTAGAAAAATAACGAATCGTTTTCAACTATAATAAAACGAATGATACACGAACGTGTGGGACCACTATAATGATGTAGTTCTGTATGGAATCGCTGTACTGACTTCCTACCGTATTATATATATATTTAAAAAAATAATAAACGTTTGGTTCGGAATGATCGTTATCAAGGCTATATTTATCATTGCAAACTAGTTACTGTTGGAAGCTTCTGCATATATAAAACTGTATAGGTTATGGTATGTGTCCCGCACATATGAAATTGGTGTTAATTTCAGTCATGTGCATACCAAAGGCAAGTCTGTAAAAGGATTGCTATTCTTTCAGTTAAATATTGCCCCTACGTGATTATGTTATAAAATAGGATGGTCTCAAAATACTCATTTTATTAAAATTTTACTTTCGTTGCCATCTAATCATTGTCATCCACAAACTTGGTCGGACCTGACCTTTTGTAATATCAATTGGACTAAAAATACAATTACTATGCTTATATATTCCCAATATGTATTGTCAGTACTGAACTTTCCTGTGTTAACAAATCAAATAAATCTTATGTTAGTCTCAAATATGTTCAAAGATGAACTCACGACCACGAAGTTACTGTCATAGTTTACACAGCATTTTTTGAAGAGGTTAGTCTAACCTTAATACAAATCTTCGGATTTTTATCAAAAATGTATTTATTATGGCCGGAACATAAAGCTCTTATTCTAAAATGAAAACAATTTATTTTAAATCAATACTCTGGAATTATCACCAAAATGAGAATGGAATACATGCTCTAAAAGGAGTCTGAGACTATATTCGTGTGTACTGACCCAGACTCCTGGTTGTTCATTATTCTAGCGTTATCTTGAGGATGTTGTTCTGCCGCAGTTCTTACTGTATCATCTCTGTCGGTTCTACTTCTTATTGTTTGTTCAACGCCAGTCTCTGTTGGTTCTGCTTCTTATTGTTAGTTCAAGTCTAATTCAAACATACGTTTCCCACAGCAACCACCGTAAAGTCCAAAATTGCCATTATTTATAAGTTGTTCTTAATATTTAACGCGATGCATTCCCTAAAGGTGGCGGTGGAAATATGCTGGATCATTATTATCATGGCAGTTAGTACCGACACTGTCGCAAAGATATATTTGAGATTCAATTGAATCGGACTGACGCTTGATCAGAGAAATGTTCGAGTGTCTGTGTAGATCATGCATGCTCCTCTGGTGATAACACCGTCCATAAGTTGTTCTTCGATTGTTGCCAATTTTCCATTAGTATTACAACCATGACAACCACTATAAAATTGGGAAAATACTAACGGATGATGACAAGCTTTGTCTTTCAAATTGATTTTAAAGCCATGGATCACAACACTGATATTTTAATCAAAGTTACCCAGTCAAGTCATAATTGATCGTCTCTTCGCCTACCATCAGCCTAAATGTGATTCCTCTCCCCCCTACCATAAAAATCAAATATACTGAATCCCAGCCAACTGACATTTACATACAAACCTGACAATCATGACAACATGTAACACGACACTCGAACACGATGGTTTTGTATAAACCCAGCGGAGAGATATCTCATGATGTATGCATAATTCAGTATATAACCCCAACTGGTCTCAGTAACAAATTTTTGTAAGATCTAGCGTGGGAGTAAATATCTATTTCGCCACGTTCAGCACAACTGGCGTCGTTGGTGCCAATATGGAGGAAATATACAATTCGTTTACTTATATCCTTCATAGCTCTTCATCTATTATATCTCTGCGTGTGCTTGCGCTTGCTCAAGTTCATACCCGTTTGCTAGATCCATTGTTTCATATGCAAATAGTACTTAACTGTTTGTCTCGGTACTGGATAGTTATTACGTGAAACACAGAGGTCGCTCCTTCGCAGGGAACGTTGAAATTAATTTGACCGCTATAGCAAAGACGCGATCGTAAACTCGATGACGACAGTTGTTATATGTTGCTCGACGACATTTATGTTTCGTGGTTGAGTCGGTGTTGCCACTTCTACTTCTTGTTAAATTCCCTAATGCTTTTGCCATAAAAAAAAAAAACTCTTCTAGGCTGCTTCACTTTCATTTTTGATGGCGACACAGTGTTTGTAGGACTTGGTCTAATGATAATTGTTGCATGATTAGTTTGCTCTGAATATTTTGGAGCAGTCCTACGTCAGTCTATCAATAAAACGTTGTTTTCACGAGCACATTATCATTCAAATGTGAATTTTTATCGCAATATAGGTCTAACGATTGAACTATGTTTTGTTTTGTTTTGTCATCATTCATTAATCCGGCAGAGATTAAAGATGATCAGTCAGGTGGGGATCCCGTGTGAATATAATCGCCGATTCGACTAATTGATGAGTGATTCTAAACGCGTTTGAGACATTTTCACCTGAGAGTGCTTGATCAAGTACAAGTTGCGGTTTAAATCTTTTCTTACCTGCACAGTAATAACGTTTGTGGCTTTATCGATTATGTGGTATATATTGAGTAAAAACCCTCTCGTGTCATCGGGAACAACTGTGTTGGCTTTTTTGCTTCTGATATAATTACTAGTTCAGCTTCTTCAGTCTGATGATATCTACATAGACCAGAATAGAGTTGATTAGGAACACCCTCGGTCACCGCAGCTAGACCTCGTACGGTAGTAACAGTTACTGATCCCAGAAATTTTCCATGGATTGTCGGCTACTCTATCTCAATTCATCCTGACTTTTCCATCGACAAGTGGTGTAGTTGATATGATAAAAGGTATTGCCGAGTCGTTTACATTACGAGAGTTACAAGTAATATAATCTACGTTGGTATAAGTGCGAACTCTAATTGCGACGATTTAAAAAAAAAAAATCATGGCTAAAATTATATTACGGTGCTCAACGATTAGTTGTTGAAATTCGCTATAGTTGCTGAGGTGTCTCTTCCGGTGATAATTGGCGCTCTAGTGTCAAAGTCGTTTTAATGGGTGTGAGTCTCAATTCTTGACAGTAATGTAGCAGCGTTCATCGTTGAGCTTGCAATATTCCGCTATTAGGCACAACAACGACGTCACTAACGACGCGAAATTACAAACGTAGCTGCGTACGCGAAGGTGATTATAATATATTTTAACGTGGCAGTATCAACATATTAACTAAACCGCGACAATCACGTTTGCGGAGCTGACAGCGGCTGTTCCTGTGGCGGAAGAGATACCATTGACGTATGACACGGTAACGCTTCCGGTCGCGGTCTAGCGGGCGCAGATTCATTCATCAGTGGGGTATATGTGAAGATTACAAAACACCTCTCCGATGCATAAATCTAGTTTGAGATGCATTTGTTCCATGATGGATTTGAATTATGTATGTGTTGTCTACATGAACTGGGTCCTTTCAATCGATTTCTACCACTAGACCAACACATTTTAATCGCAGGTGTCGTTTTGTGTTAGCGAACGAAATGTCCACAATTAGTGTTCCCGACGGGTATATAAGGGGGTTGCTTGTCTGCGTTGATATTAACAAATACACGTAATAGTAGAAGCTTTCGCAACTGAATTCAGATTGGAGTTTTTGAAGCTATCACTGGTTGTTGTAATAAAGAAAACAACCCAGTTTGTCGGCATCATTTGGCTCTTGCGTAATGTAATCACTAAGTTCGTGCCCGATGACCAATGTGAACGTGTCACCGATGTCTTGGGTTGGTAAAGGACAGATTTCCTCGGGATTTCAATCTACATGAAATGCTATACTGTGTTCTCTACGCGCGTGACACAGTCAGTGGTTGTGTTGTATTGTCCAATCGCTTTCGTGATTAACTCGTTAGTGATTACAAATAGATTTATACTAGGATGATTGATCTAGTTGAGAATACTCATCACGGTATAATAAACATAACATTTTAGAGAATACTCATCACGGTATAATAAACATAACATTTTAGCACTGGCTGAACCATTTGAGACCGCGTTGATGTCAAATGGAAACTTCTTTTCTCTAATCGTACACCAACATGCACATTTAATTTGAGCGCAAACAACATCACCCCTACAATGACTTAGAATATAACCAGTTGTCTGCTACACGATTGAACACAGTCCGTCTGGCATTGGTATTAAATAACCAGTTGTCTGCTACACGATTGAACACAGTCCGTCTGGCATTGGTATTAAATAGTTTATGTTAGTTATTTCCTTCCCAGGAGACTTGGTCTATGCACACCTAATTTTCGATTGATCTGTTTGATTAATTTGATTGAAGATCAAACACCGTCTTTTTGGCAAATGATTGTACGGGTGGAATAAATTTTCAAACGCGATAACGATTCGGATATTTCTCGGCGACAAGGACCTGACTCGATATTGGGAATACGACGCGATTACCACAGGGAACATATTATATATTATCTTGTCGATGTCCGTGAATGCGTATTCCACGCTGATGAGTGTTTGTCATCGCATATGCATTCTCCGTTGATTCTCAGCACGACATTCCGCACTATTAGATCGTGAAGAAATACTGGAATTAGTCAAGATCACACTAAAATGTATAGACGCGTTCCAGAAGTTTATTTACAGCCCGATCAATATCCGAAAGGTTTCTCGCCGAGGGGATCTCAGTTATCTCTGTCAACGTTAATAAATAATTGTCCAGGTACGCATTGGCTGCATCGTCCTCCGGAAGTGTTTCGAAATATTTGTCACGGTCGATCATCTTCATGCGCATATTCATGATAAATGTTATTCGCGTATGATAAAATGTTTGACCTTATCTCGAGGGATTCTATGGAAGTGTATTTACCAATCAAACATTTGTTGAAAATCGCGTTGAGGGAATTCTCGTATGGCGTCAATTAGTTTAATATACCCGCTATGACCATAATCGTGTATCAAACCTGCACTGCTCCAATCATTATAGCAACCATTACAACGTAGATACACGTACCGCGCAGTTGAAGTAACATGTTTTAAATTTCATCGTAGTTTATATTGCTCATAATGCGATCACGACCCTGATTGTCCATGCGAATTTAATGTCGCGTTCTAATCGCTGGGGACATTATTCGGGCTGAGTAAACTTACATGTATATCTTTGGAATATATATCAATAGCGCTACTTGTATTTATTAATTATGCTAGAATACGCGTCCATGTGAATCAAATAAATATTCTGCAAATAATTTCCTTGTTCTCCTAGTATACGAGTGAAAACTGTGGATGTATTTGCGGGACAGTTCGGAGAGGAGCGGGTTTTTAATGGTACTAACCTTTGCCTGTGCAGACTCAAATCAGTTTATATTAACGTCTGACGATACGATTTCGTAACAACGAGGGAAACGACGTTGAACTTTGTCTTTGAACATATACCGGACAAATTCAATTGAATTACATGCGTAATTATATCCATAATAAGTCCTGACGGAGGAATATTTGATGGACCAGTTGACATGAACAACAATATTCTAACACCAGTCTCGTAAATCAGCTGGTAAATAAACCATACATGGATCAGTGTAAATCCTCACTGCTGTTAGTTCCAAAGAGAAACTGAGGTTTTGTTAGGAAGCAACACTTACGTCGATTCTGGGGCAGGGTACTGTTGATTGGGATCAAGTAGTTTCCATAGTGATGTTAGATGAGCCCTAACAACATCCGTCGATGTGGAAAAACGTTGTTTTTTTTTCTGTGGTATTAACATCCGTCGACATGGACATTTTTTTTCTGAGGTATTAACTTTGATCTCAACTAGACTCAGATAATACTACGTGCGCTTCCATCTTGAATGATAACCACACACAATCTTCGCCATTATTTTCATAGAATTGGTATTGATGGCCATTAGCAATGTTTAGAACAGTTACTTTAACAAACTGCAAACCAACAAATATCTGATTGATGACCGTGTGCGATTGATAGAAGGGTTAACCGAGCAAATGCGACTTTTAACCAAGGTTCAGTATATCCAACACATCACTAGAGAAATAAAGAGTACATACATATATGTTTGTTTGTTGGTATCTGTATGCATATGTACGCCAGTTGTACCTATACAGCTACGTGTCGTTCAAGTAGTTCAGATTAATGTTGCTCCTTATTTTTAACTTTCTAGAATAAGGAAAAAGGAAAACGTTAAAATACAGATATTTACACATTATACAACCTGCCCAGTACATGCGGTTAAACGGCAGCTTTTGTTCGATACTTGGCTAAAGTAGTGACATACTCTGTAATTGCAGTTTGCACATGAGTTTGTTTCCCATTTTATAAACCAAGTAGCGACGCGAGGTTCACCGTTTCTAATGTCACCTTTGTTATATTCTTTCAGGAAGAAAAGCAGATAAAAGCATATGTAAGTATTAAATATCTCCCCACAGTCGAGAAATAACAAGTTATGTGTTCCATATGGTTCGTATATGATTTCTCAGACGAGTACATGCATTTGAATAGGTATTCTTTGAATTTTGGTCATCCATTACTATAAGGTATAAAGTTAATGTTTGATTATCATGCTCCTTTTTCTTATTTAGGATGAAATGTCAATAACATTATTTCAGATCGCATCATATTATTAAAGGGCTTTTAGATTCGAGCGTAATATGAGAATCTTCTGTTGGACTCGTATTTTACATTAAGACATTAGTTTATTTTCTCTACAAAGACAGGAAGACTTAAATGTTTAATAGAAATATGAAAATCCATATAGAAGGAGGATCCTTTATTTAGAAGTTTGCTCAGGCCCCACAACCGAAAGTATATTTCACCATTTCTAATATCAGGTTTATTGGTTTTTTCAGCGCTCGGCGGGATTTGTAAGTACTAAAATGTGAACTCACACGCAATACCTAAAAGACATCACTCGAATTTAAATGTTATTTGACCAATCATCGCAAAGTCATTAGTTCATTTAACATCTAAATTTACTAATCATGTTGTGGATTTGATGTCAATCACAATACGTTAGGCTACATTAAGGCATCCTAAAGTATATCATATAGTGTCTAACAAAGTTTTTGTTTCTATGATTCATTAACACAAAATATATTTCATAATACAGGTTTATTTATTCAGCAGAGTACACAAGACGTACACTTAATACAAAAAACAAATACATAATGGACAGTGAAGATTATAATGCAAGTATGCTCATTAGGAAGGTAACGAACGGACTTTTGCGATGTATTTATGAACTAATCACTCCTTAATGATGCATTCCCCAGACATGTTACTAGTAAAGCCTTCATTGTTTTACTTTGATTTCATCTTCCTCAAAGATATATTGCCTACTTATCCTTGATTATGTTCGCATCATGTTTCTGTTGTACAGAGGGAATATGGGGTCATTTGTTTCTTTGCCTACTATAAACAAGATTAATATAGTAAGACACTGCATGGATTATATGTTTAAACCGGATATTCTCTCTGCTACAATAGCCAGTCTATTTTTCAACTTTTTTAAGATACAAATTGAAACACGTGAGATTTATCAACATAGAGGGCATGAATATGTTCGGCTCTACATCGCAATACCTTCCTACCTGATCTCTATCTCAATACCTCCGTCGTGGTATATTCCACAATGCTTCACGTCGCACATAACATAACTGATTCAATAATCGGATGGGACACCTGATGATAAGCGATGAATATGTACTTTGTAAGCTTGTAATATGTGTGATAATATTCCTGCTCTTTATACTTAATCATCTTAAGCACATTTGGAATAAACAAAAAGGAAAATATATACAGATGGTAGCTGTGTGTGTATTTCTTGCTTCATGGCAAAATGTGTACAGGTTGTAGCAGTATGTGCCATTCTTGTTTATTGATAAATGTAGCTTCTTATCAGTGAGAGTTAGTTTCTAATACGATCACTGTTCTTAAATAATATATACTTTGCAACATGCAGGTTAATCGTGGGACAAATGAACTTGTACGATTAAAGGGACACTAGAAAAACTGAACTGTGAGAACATTAATAAAGCAAAAAAAAAAACAAGATTTTGACTAAAGTAAGTATTACCAGGAACAGGCACCGTGTGAATAAGAAAATTCGAGAAGTGACAGTATGTAGCAGTAATTACTATGTATGGAACAAAGGTCATTCAATATCAGTAGGTTGTTATTAAAAAATATTTGCAAAGTTTTATACTTGGTCTTTGCAGCTGTGGGTTCATAGAAAGATAATTTACTGATTATGTCATTGCTATGGAACGAGATGTTGGATGTAAATAGGGCATGCATTTTATTGCATAAGGAAGCTATTCCACCTACCGTCACTATCAGTAGTCCATTACATACATCGTCATTGACAGACAACAGTTATCCCTGCTTACAGGAAGTATCTCTATCAATACATCATATTCCGTCTCTCAAAGAAATCATTGCCTTCTGCAAGTAGATTCTCGCAGCCTAAAATAAGAAGGTTCACTCTGTCGTCAACCTCTTTTCCATATATTTGCACATGATAAAATTAGATACGCGCAGCACAGATAGTTTGACTGTTTCAGACAGATGCCATCCGCTCAATGGCAATATGTCCAAGAAAACCTTATGTTACTTGGGGTTAAATCCGAATGAGTATTTCTGAAGTGAGTTCCATTATCCTTTACTTCCATATTTTATCTCCAGATAGTTCATTCTTGACTTTGAAAATCATAACTAATGAATAACATAACTACTGCAGGACATTTCTTCTTTTTAAATTGGTGGTTTTGAGATTTGTCAAACAGAAAAGCGGAAAAAATGTAGCCGTTCTTTTGTTAATGAATTCAAAATGGAGTCTTCGCGGCGTTATATATGTATCCACCTTACTGCGTAGACCTTTTAACAAGTTAATGTTGTATTGAATGATGTGAAACAACCATTACAGTTGTTTTCTTCATCTAAAAGACGCAAGACACGTGGAGATCAGAAACGTTCTAGACCACACGAGGATTGATTCAATTAAGTGATCACATAATCTGTTATTACGAGCAAGATCATACAAAGTGTGGTACGACATGTTTAATATGATTAGACTGTTTTCCACCAAATAAAATGATATATTGCGAGTCTTTCATGATGCGCCATGTTATTCATCGGATTCCAAGTATGTACACCTTGTAAATTAAACTACAATGCCAAACTGAATTGCATATGGTAAAATTAACTACATTAGTATCACTATCCTTACAAAATCATATCGCTTCCTTGTTACAGGAAGCTGTAGTTTTACTATCGTGGTGATTTATAAAACAATGTTATAGTGGATGCTGGAAAGAGATCTGTTCAGAAAAGAAATAAGTAGACTATTGCATATGTTGTTATGCGACATTTCGAAACACTTAAATAATAGTTTTAATTGTTATTAATGTCTCATTTCTTCTTTCTCCCAACGCGTGAGGTATAACTTTGCATTGTTTATAGCGGTTCGGGGATATACCCGTCTCGTACATTTTTGTGAATATAATTTCAGGTCTTCCCTTTATCGAAAGATCTAATTTCTGATCGAATTTCTTCTTTAGTATCTGATTAACAATTTATCAAGTTAGATTTATCTTTCTTTGCTTTGTCTTGAAATCTATGCTATGATTATCATCATACGAATAAGTATCGTCAGGTAGTGACCAACTGGAGAAATGATTTTACCCATAACTCTCAAAGGGAGTTGAGGTCGCGCAGTCCCTCTACTTTGCTTGCAACAGTTTCAGAAATGCAATCCTGTTTAAATATTGCCTTCCCAAAAAATCACTGAACTTCGATGTACCAGACTCTGCTGTTTTTTTTTTAAGCTCTCTAAAGTGTTCTATGTCACATATTTATTTACTTTTCAGTACTTCTTCTGCAACAAATTGCTTCCTTTTCTTATAATTAGTTATTGGCAGATATTCTCAGCCTTGTGACCATCAGACGAGTTCCATTTTCTGCGTTTCTGACGTATTTCCTAGTGAATACGTTTTGTACGTTTAATTGTTCTGAAGACGGATTAACATAGCCACTTTATGGGGAGAGACGTAGATGCCTCGTCATATACTCTGTTTACCATGAATCAGTAACAACTCAAATATCGACATTGGTCGCTCGTTCCACCATATGCAGTAGTGATGAAAGTTCGGAGCATATTGCTTTCTTATACCCTCTCATCTGTCTTTTCCATGGCCTCTTCCAGTTTACGTATTTTTCTTATATGCCCTCATTCCTTGTTGTGTTTTGTGCAAATGACATGGCCAAATCTACTATTACAGCATGGAAATTCAACTATTCACACACACACACACACACACACACACACACACACACAGATATATATATATATATATATATATATATATATATATATATATATATATATATATATATATATATATATATATGACTTAACCACTAAATCGAAAGTGTTTGACTGCAGTAGTGTATGGTCTATCAGAGTTTTAAATACTTTCATTGCAAAACGTATCCAATCATTCATCAACTCTTACATTGTTTTGGAGCAGCACGCTAAACTATTTAGTAGTTGATGTAAATAGGACACCTAAAATATACCATTTACATTTATATTTACATTTTACCCCTACATCCAACTTTCGATTGTTACCAGCTCTCGACACAAGAATAAGGCAGACGGCCTTTCTGTATAAGAGTTTTATTCCTCGAACTCCGTGCCCCTTAGTCGTCTTCAAATTTCACTGACAGCCTACAGTTCGAACGTGAAAAAGATTTAAACACGGGGTGTATAGTGTCAGGAAACTAAGCTCCCGCGACCTAAACAAACTCATTGAGTTACTGTAATGTCTACTTCCTTTAATAAAGAGTTAATATTAGGTGAATCGTAAGTTACCCGTTGTACATTCCGTGTCATTTGACGGAAGGTGTGGAGCGAGATTTGACAGTTTAAATAAGTAATTGTCATACAAGTGAAGCAGAGACCTTTAATTGGGAAACGGGAGATTAAAAAAAGTTTCAACACAAAATTAAAAACCTAAAACATACTAGATTTCCACGAGTTTCGAACTCGCGACCTTAGGTTTGGCAGCCGGTACGGGACATATAAGAATTACAAATATCAGTGTCGGTGTTTATATATAAGATCACTTGCCGTTGCAGGCATTAAGCGTATGAAAGTCCTCGGCTAGAACAGCAGCAGTTAGCTTTGTTTCCTTCATGGTCATTACTAATGACGCCCCATTAGCATACACTTTTATACCGAACTTACTTTCAATGACAATATCGTTTATATTATATACACGTGAGAGTGATCCAAGCATAAACAGTTAGGGCATACGAACCCTGATATGCTGATAGTTTGGTTTGTACTGCTTTTCTCTAATGATCTTTACATGACAAATAGACTAACGCTTTTCATAATCTCTTTTCTTGAAATAGTTCGTTTTAAATGTAAAATGAATTATTATATTAAAGTGAACACATTAGCGACCACTTTATCCATAATATAATATAATCCATTTTGTCAAATAATTGCTATTAAATAGAAAATGCAATGTTACATCCTTGTAAAGACCTAGGCGAGCACTTTGTTCATATTACAATATAATCCGTTCTTACAAATTAATTCCTATTAAATATAAATGAATTATTCTATGCTTATAAACACCTAAGGGAGAATTTTGTTCATACTAGAATATAATCCAGTTTCTCAGAATAATTCATATCAAAAAGGAAATGCATTATCATATCCCAGTAAGCACCTAAGCGAGCATTTTTTCATACTTTCAAATGATTACAACAACAGTGTTTATGTGGGTAACGAATAAGACTTCTCAAGTAAATTCTCAATGAATGCTTTAATCCTGAAAACAAGTAAGACGCACGAAGTTGATCGATAGAAACTGTTATTACTTTGTTATTAATATTGCCTTCAAACGTAGTCTTCATGTATTGGGATTTCGGTCCGTGAAATGCATTATTATATCCCAGTAAGCACCTAAGCGAGCATTTTTTCATACTTTCAAATGATTACAACAACACAGTGTTTATGTGGGTAACGAATAAGACTTCTCAAGTAAATTCTCAATGAATGCTTTAATCCTGAAAACAAGTAAGACGCACGAAGTTGATCGATAGAAACTGTTATTACTTTGTTATTAATATTGCCTTCAAACGTAGTCTTCATGTATTGGGATTTCGGTCCGTGAAATGCATTATTATATCCCAGTAAGCACCTAAGCGAGCATTTTTTCATACTTTCAAATGATTACAACAACACAGTGTTTATGTGGGTAACGAATAAGACTTCTCAAGTAAATTCTCAATGAATGCTTTAATCCTGAAAACAAGTAAGACGCACGAAGTTGATCGATAGAAACTGTTATTACTTTGTTATTAATATTGCCTTCAAACGTAGTCTTCATGTATTGTAATGCAAGAGTATGAGATTGTTTAGGACATAGGAAATTTGCTTTTATAGTAGCATCTGAATACAGATACAACACTAATTGTATTATTACTTTCCTTTCGTGTTGTGGTAAGTATTTATATTGACGATGAACATTACACATGGCGTTACGTAAGTAAATGTACCTGATCATTGCAGAGGTTCTGCTTTCATTAAAACAAAAGTGAAGTTTGTTGTGTAACATCTAGGCAGTATTGCTGTACATGTAAATGTTGAGTTATATCTACAATTTTAACAAACCTACATTCTGGGATATTGAGAAATATGTTGGCATCTGTTCATTTAGTATTGTGAAAAATGGTGACACTGCTAAGCAAAGTCCAGCGAGATGCTTAATACGCAGAGT
>JAECUM010004404.1:0-59764 GCA_016617855.1 Megalonaias nervosa | reverse complement strand
AAAAAAAAAAAAAAAAAAAAAAAGCTTTCGTTATGTGTTTGCACCCGTCAAATTTATAACGTATATGTATAATTGTCATATAGAAATAAAACAAGTACATTTTAAATCTAGAATTTATAATTTAATTATGTTTATGAAAACAAGTATTAAAATTACAATAAATAAATAAACAATTTATACAATGTTTCCTGTGTGATTGAAGGGAATATTGTAGGTTCTTTGCTCCACGTGAACGTGTATCATCCGTTGGACGGATCAAACATTTTGTAAGGGTATCATTGATAAGCCATTAAATTTAAATTGTATTAGATCCATTTAAAACGATCATTTTTCATAATCTCTTAATAAAGAAGGAAATAATAATGTCACATCGAAATAAGCCACATCAGGCACGTGGACAAGGGATATATCTGCATCCGCTTTTACCTTTATTAGCCAATTAGTGTGACTCGTTTCATCTTACTTCATTGATGTCGTAACATTTTGCAGGTGTTATAAAATCAGTAAATTGCAAGAGATCAGTTTTATTCGAGTCAGCATGACAAACATTTAAATAAATTTCAGGACATTGCTTGCTGATTTTTTTTAAGGTCTCAAACCTAATAAAGACATAAGAAATATTTAATTACAGTTTCACTTCTTCATAAAGTTAAAATATTTGTTAGAAACCTTCCATTATAAAAATCGTATTCAAAATAATTAAACATTTTGAAATAATTTATGTCAAAATCCAATTTTTAAATTATAGGGTGGTGTTTTGTCAAGTCGACATCAGCTATAATGCTCAGTTTTGAAAATTTTAATAAAATGAGCACTGTGGAAGCATGATGCAGAATTCCAGTATTTTTTTAATTTATTTATTTTTTTAAACCAAGATGACAAAATGACAACACTATAATCGTATTCACACATTTTCTATACTGCATGTAAAATTATTACTCAAATATTATATCCAATTCTAACATAAGCATCGAGCATAAAATTGTATTAAACATTTTCTCAAGCACAACAAATAAAATCATTATTTAAAACAGTTTTGTGTATTTTATATATTGACATATTGTTATAAATAACGTATCACTTCCAACGCAGACATTTTTCCATGCTGGTGTTTAGTTTGGGAACATTTGTTGTGTTTTTTTAAATGTCCTCTAGAATTCGTTTATAATAACGACAGTCTGCATCGCATGTGCCCCAAGCACAACGGCGAACCATTTTGCTGATAAATTTTCAGTGACTTTCTGTGTAATCTTTCAAATTCCTCTGCACTGTAATAAGAAAGGAACCGTGCGTGGTCCATGTTTGTGAACATATGTTGCGGATAGCAACGCTTAATTAAGCAGTGAAATCGATGCCTATTTTTGATTGGTCAATGTGCCCAGTTTGATTGACAGGTCAGAACTATCCATTGCATTGTTTGGATTTTGTAATGAAAGAGGAAAAGACCTGTTTCGACAGACACATGTTTATTCCACAGCATACGTACTATAACTGACACTTTGTCAGGCCTACATCTAGCACACCATATTTCTGTTTTATCTCGGATCTCTAAGCTGCGGATTCTGCAGTGGGATAATTTATATTACCATACAGCACTGCTTCTAGAACTCTAATTCCCTACTTTTCTGTCAGACTTAAACTTTATTTAAATTAAAAGCCAGTTTACTATGTTTCTAACTAATCCTAATAATAATAAAACATTTTCTAACAACAGAAATTCAGATAGTTGAAATTCATGAGTATAATCAAATTGCGTCTTAATTTTCTGATACAGTACAAAATGGTCAACGTAAAATTGGGTAAAGTAGGTTTAAAGTTCTCACGGTCACGTCCTAAAAATATTCTGGATTTTTACTGATGGTAGAGTTCATGTTCAGCTTGACGAGATACGCATGTTATTGTTATTAACTTTCCAGATCTACGGAACAGTTATTAGCTTCAACATACTATTTATGAGAAAAACATTATAGCTACACAACGCATGTGGTAATGCTTCTAAAAGTTTTGCATCATTGTGCACACACGTAATCTTTCAGGTAGTCTGGCGGTTTTCTGACTCTTGGTGATCTTTTTAATGTTAAGTCTGATGGTATATATATGTGTCACATCCATCTCCACCTTTCTTCATATTTATTGCTTCATACGTCTGGTCTTCCGAAGGTGGAATATGGGGTGAATTCTTTACTGTCTTGAAGAATGACGAATTTCTAGTGATATGATGGTCTTCTCTTCTCGCTGTTATCATTGATCATGTTTTGTTGATGATTTCATACGGTTTGGGTTTTGTTGTCGTCTGATTTGATTTGTATACTTAGGAATTTAGTTCTCACTTTTCGTCCAAGTAGCATCTCGGCGGGAGATTTGTTGGTTGTTGCATGAGGTTTGGCTCCGTAATTCCGTAAAAAGTTGTACGTTTCTTGTTTCCAACTTTTATGTTCTGCATTAGCTGTTTTAATTGCTTTTCCACTTGTTCTCATAAACATTTCTGCTTCGTCGTTAGCCTTAGGTCATAAAGGTTGGATGTTCCTATGCTAAAATCCCATGTATTCAACAAACTTTGGAAACTCTTGTCCATTGAATCCGATTTTGCAACTTCTGGTATTCCAAACATTGAAAATATCATGTCAAGTTGCGGGATGACAGTTTTTGCCGATGCTGAGTTAAAAATTTCAATGACTGTATACCTTGATAAGTCATCAACAAGTACCTTTAGGCAGACTCCTGATGAAAGAGGGCCACTGAAATCCAAGCCAATTTGACACCAGGCTTGACTGGTATAACTGTCATTTTTAGCGGTTCTTCATTTCCTTTGGCGTTGATGTAAAGCGTGGTATACAACTTTGACTTTAATTCTCTATTTATTTGTTAATACCAGGAAACCATACTTTCTCACGAAAAAGTTGTTTTGTCTTGACTTTGCCTTGATGGTCTTCATGTGCTAGATCTGTCACTCTGTGTTTTAACCCTTTCGGTGTTACTAATTTCCTGTCACACAATAGGACAACACCATTTGTAACTGGAACGATCGTGAGCTCATGTCTGAGTCTTGAAAATGTTTCCAAGGTTTTATGTTGTTTGTATGAATGTTTCCAATCTACAGAATGTATCGATTTGACAACATGCTGAAGGTCCTGGTCGACTAAAGTAGCGATCTTAATCTCTTCAGTAGTCATATATTTGGGTACAGGCATAACGGTACCAATTATACAGCCCCAAATAAGTAGTATGAAAGAGTGGGGGTTCTGGACCACTTTTTCATGAGAGGTCACTCTAGTGCATAAAATGGGGTGATTGTGGACCACGTTTTAATACGTGGTCATTTTAACGCACAGAAAGGTGTTTCATATGGACGTAGCTATATGCAGCTAAATTGGGATGGTTCTGGACCACTTTTTTCAGTGGTGTGTTTAAGCGGATGGATGGTTCTGGGCCATGGGATTAAATGTATAAAAAGGAGAGTTTTGGCTCAGTGTGAGTGAAAATTTATTAAAGTTTACAGTGTAGTATAAAATGATGCATGTTCGAGAGACGTCATTATCTTATTTGCGACTGTGGAGAGAATTATGGTCATACACACCATGTGTTACAGAGATGTCAGCGCAGTCCACAGCAAAGTTGACTGCGACAGTGAAGGATGACTATGAGGATATATTGAGAAGTTTTGATGAGGCTGTGATGTTTGTAAATCATGATTTTAGTAATATCACTTCGATGATATTTCGTGAGGTGGACATAGGCGAGTATGAGGATGATCAGTGGAAGAGACGATGTCACAGTCACCAGAGACCAGTGCAGGGATATAAGCAGCAGTACCATATCGAGAATTAGTTATAGCAATTTAATCTAGAGCATCACAGCGAGATCAGTCTTGTCAGTTGCTTAACCTGGTGATGAGAGCTTTGCATCCAGGACTTCAGGAATGTATCAAATTTGATATGTGTTTAAGCGTATTTTTGAGGTTGTGGGACTTCCAGAACATGCAGCGAAGTGTCAACCAGTCTCTGGTAAAAAGGTGTCAGCAGCTTACGATAAAATTATATCGGAGGCATTATCGCCTCATACGCACAGTCCCTCAAGGATGTCAACGCCGCCGTCGGAATCCACAAGTTAAAGGTGTCAGGTTAACCCAACCATTTGACGAGAGATTTTTTTACCTTTGGTTGAAAGGACATTTGGATCCTGAACACGTCTTGGTTAGTTTTCTATAATTCTTGCTCGTAAAAAGAACCTTCCGTGGGTTCTTCTGAGGCATCTTTAAGCGTGTACGTGACCGGCATTGTTGTCTTGACTGTATCCACCACAAAGGCTTCTTTGGTCCATTTGGGTGTGTATACTTTCTTGGATTTGCTTTATATGTCTGCTGATTCTAACGCGGTCACCTCCCTTAAATCTATGTCTAAAACATAAGGTGTCTGTGACCTCCTGTTTTCGGTCATGGTCACCCTGTGGGGTTATTGATGATGCTTCTGCTGAAGACATTTTAATGCTTCGATGCCATGCTTGATTATACTGGTCAACGATCTCTGGTAAAAAATCCAAGTATGTGTTGGTGTTATCGCTGGTGAATCTTTTCCACATGAGTTTTTTAGTCTTGTTAAATCGTTCAACGACAGCGGCTTTGTCTCGATTTTTTTTAGCTTTACATGTCGAGGTTATTTTTTATGAAGCCAAGTTTGATACGTCTTTGTTGTAAAATTCACTGCCGTGATCGACCCATAATTTTGGGGTTTGCAGGGGTGCACACAATGCTGTCAAACGCCTCAACGATAGTGTTTCCTTTTTCGTTTTTGAGAGGGACCACCCAGGCGTAGTTGCTAAAGACATCGATGACTGAAATGATCATTGTATGTTCTGTAATCTGTCATGTCGACAAGATCGGCAGACCATATGTCCTCTACAACCACAACAATGACTATGCGACGTGGAAAATGGTTGCGGGCAGGTTTTTAGGGTTTGAATTCCCTGAAGTCCCTCAGCATGATTTTATCTCAGCCTGCCTTATCGTCTGGATGATCTCTGTAACAAATATCAAGCAGTATGGCAATGACATCCACGTCGTTATAAGACTCCTGTCCAGGCAGAGGCTGATCGTTTTCATCGAGTTGTTTTTCTAGCAGATACCATGGTATGGTACATTTGTCTCTCGGTAATGTCAACCCTCCGCGTGGTAATGCAAGTTTACCAATAAGTTTATGAATATCAATAGCACAACCTATGATCTGATGCTCACCAAATTGTTTGCAATCTCCCGCACAGATTTCGTTCTATCCGAATGTTTTCGCAGCTCGTGCTCAGATCGCAGTGTATGCAATGAGAGTGATGCATTTCTTTTAACAGAAAAGGCACATTAAGTCGCCAGCAACTGCGACACTGGAAGCGGAACAGCGGCCTGACCCGTCGCAATCTGCGATTTTTTGGCGCCACATCGCAGAACGACTAGACCATCAGGCGATTAGTTTTAGTGACCACCTCTGTGGAGTTTTTACAATCCTTTTACACTTGAAACACCACAAGTCCATGACTGGATTGTTGTTGTATTATATTTTACCTATCCACAAAACGACGATGCAGCTGTAACAGCGAGAAGATTGCTAAGACATTTGATGTTCGGCTGTATCTCTGCTGATATTAAGAAAGTACCATCCGTAGGTTTTGTCATTGACATCCAGAAACAACAAGGACTTACACACAGCACCACGCTGATCAGCGGATTTTAAGTATCATATTATTCATAGGAGATAAACCAAAGCACTTCACACTGCTGTGGATCGTTATACATAGCCACCCAATGAGTTCCGGATCCCTAGTAATAATTTTGAAGATTAATCACGCAGCTCTCGTCGTGGTAGATTTGATCTACCTATGGCAGCTGATCCTCTGAAGTTCCCAACTCTCTCTCTCTCTCTCTCTCTCTCTCTCTCTCTCTCTCTCTCTCTCTCTCTCTCTCTCTCTCTCTCTCTCTCTCTCTCTCTCTCTCTCGTGTGATAACGCTTCAGTCACTAATTTCTTTCTTTCGACCAAGTATGGCAGTTCCTTTGTCCATGCGGGAGATACCTCTCCCACGTGTAGTTCCAGGAGGTTGAAGTCCCTTTCCAAAATCGAGTAATCCTGGAAGAAGAGTTCCAGTAATACCAGCTAACAGTGGTAAGGTAAATCCTCCTTGTTTTGAAAGTTGTGACGCAGACAATTTGAGAACATGTCCTTTGTGAGGAACGGCATGTTTAATCACAGAGGTGGCCTGTCTGAGAGTCAGCAAAAGCTTATCAGGTTCATGTTAATGGTGCGGAGCTAAATTTAATGAATATCGGTCTCTTATGCTGCGTTGCCTTAGCAATATTTTTTATCTGCTGCGGCGACAGCGTTAATCCTACTGGTACGTACGACATTGTTCTACTGTATATTACATCAAATCTTATTTTTATTATTATATTATCTCCTGTTACCATAGCCAGCAGCTGAGGTAATGATACCACGTTTTTCACGCAATCCGTTTCGGGAAACACTGTTTCCCATGACTGCTTTTTGTGTTGCTCAGTGACAGCTCCAGAAGCTTCAGCAGGACCCAGTGGAAGCAATACTGAGCTTAATAATTTAGGTGCCAATGTTTTGACGAATAGCGCTGGCAATAGAACTCCATGCGATTTTTAATCATCCAGTCTTTTTAGCAGCTTGCTCTTTGCTCTGGCGACGTTGTCGCTGACTACGTTGCTGAAGCATTTGATATATAATCATTTTTACACAATTGATCGTTGTCTGCACAATGACGTTCATTTTACCATTAAGCAGATCCAAGGTTATGAATCGATCTGATGTTCCTAACGCATAACAGATATCATCTGCATCAGGATTAGAAACAGTCCACCATATCTCGAAATCGGCTGGGGAATCTTCGAGACGTTCTGAGAATGTTTAGACACATCGAACTGACAAATGGGATACAAAGTGCCGAATTCATCAAACGACACCTGCGTGGCAGTATTTGCATCTTGGTATTTTTCCATGGCCCCCATGAGCATCAAGTACGCACGTAAATAATTTCTCGTGGCTACAGCAAAATTATACTGCAGTTCTCCAGCTGGATATTATCTGGAATCGATAAGAACATGCATACGAGATAAACTTAAATGATCGAATATGTGTTTGTTTCCAGTTTGATTTTCACGTCGTGCCGCTAAATGAAACGTCACAAACACATTTCTGGGAAGTTCGCTACATGAATTCATGGCCACTCTCCACGACGTGGTGACCTGTTCTTGAGCAATTTGTTGCACGTAAATTTGGTTTTACTCAAAGTAAAGATTTTGGTAAATCGAGCTAAGATAACTACTAATTCGAACATGTAAGCAACAGAAGGTGTTATTTTAGGCTTCCACAGCGCAAGCCACGTCATAGTGAACCGACCAAACACCTGAGCTCCAGCTGCACCCGTTCTGTTCATGTACTACGTGGGAGAATATATTTCTAATATCAGTATATGTTTAACCCCTCTGAAGACCGTGCGGATATCACGACATATTCCAAAAATGCTGCTCAGAGCTTCCGAAGTTTAAAGATTTCAAGTCCGACGTACCGCTGGAGAATGCAGAAGAGTTTATCACCAATTTGTGGGATTCTTTGTTAACCACATTGAAACAGCAATGTGAAGCCAAAGAAGACGATCGCTTGAGACTTTCCATTTATCATGACAGTCTGAAGTCACCCGTTTGGATCGAGTTTAACAGCCCATCTGAATTAACATCTTCCAAAGTCATCCACAAGATTCAACACTTGCAGCAGTCCAACAAAAAGTTTCACATCATCGATGGAAAAGCGACACTGTTCATGACCCACGTGTCTATTTCCAAAGGGACGGAATGCAAAATGGTGTTACTGGTAGACGACCCTCGCAGCGCCAAAAAGAGCCTCGTCCGAATTAACAACCCCAAGACAAGATGTGTTTAGACCGTGCCATCGTGGAGGGACGAAGGAATGCTGACAAGAACGACACGGCATAATGGAAAAGATCCTGGGAGAACATTCGAAAATCGAACCTAGTCAAAAAACAAAGAGAAGCAGAACTCCTGTTATAGCAAGCGTAGATTCCCAAAGACACACCCTGTGGCACTCCTGCAATTCAAAAATTGCAAGAAGTATTAGCTCCACGCTACACCTTGAAAGTGCACTCTCATGAAGTGCGTGGACCTCTGTTGTTCTGAGGCAAAGAGTTCAAAGACGGAAAATACATTCACGTCTATCATCACGATGAACATTTCGATGCCATTACCAGTATCGCTCCATTCATGGGATACAGTTATAGCTGTGAGAAATGTGACTATGGCAATAACAATGGAGAGCAACACAAGCATTGTGGATCGAAATGTGAGGGATGTTTAGCCTCTCAACTCTGTCTTGACGAAGGACAACAATGGGTGCATTAGCTTGTCAGCGCACTTTTGTCAACTCTGCCTGTTACCAAGAGCATTTGAAGACGCAAGGTTCACAGCGGAAAAGTGCTTGTCAACTCCTGAAATTGTGCATTACCTGTGGACAAGGCATACTCACCAATAGTGCCAAAGCACAAGTGTTCAGGAAAAAAAACGATGTTACATCTGTCGCCAAATCGTGGACTTGGAACACAAATGCTACATTCAAAAATACCATTCCAAACATGAAGACGAAGAAGATGACCAGAAGAAAGGGAATTTCATCTTTTTCGATTTTGAATGCATGCAATAGACCAGCATTCACATTCCCAGTTTCTGCGTGGCTCATCGAGCGTGCGAGAAATGCATCCAAGAGCCTATCTTTACTCATTGCCCTCACTGCAACAATATTCCTGGAGGACGCGAAAAAATCTTCCGGAGACCGAACACGCTGACCGATTTTGCCAATGGATCTTAGACCCCATCGACGAGACGTGGAGCCAAGACGACATCGAACGTTACGGAGATTACCATCTCTATGCCACTGTGATGGCTCACGATTTCTCGGGATACGATGGACAATTTCTTTTGAAATACTATACGGAACAAAGTACCGAACGTCCTAAAGTGACTTTGAACGGAGTCAAAATCGCCTCCATACAAGTGGGACAAGTGTAGCTTAAAGCTTCGAGGAGTTACTTGGCCATACCTCTGAGTCGAACGCCTAAAACGTTTGGAATGACAGAAATGGCCAAAGGCTGTTTTCCGCACTTTTTCAATACCGAAGCCACTAAACACGCCGTTCTACCACATTTGCCTGATGCTCACTACTACGACCCCGACAACATGCGCACCGAAGAACGAGAAGCTTTCTACGCTTGGTACCACACTCACGCCTTTGATCCCTTCGACTTTCAGGAAAAAATGTTAAAGTATTGTCGTTCCGACTTGGGCATTTTACGGCGTTGCTGTGGAACGTTTCGACAATTATTCATGAAACACGGAGGGATCGATCCTTTAAAATAATTCTGCACCATTGCCAAAGAGTGTTCCTTAGTGTATCTCCAACGATTTATTGAACAAAACACCCTGGCTGTCATCTGCCCTCAAACGACGAACTTTGTCAAACGTCAATACTCGGTCAAAGCCCTACGCTGGTTACATTACTTGTGCGACAAGGAAGACAAATGGATCCAATACGCCCGAAACGGGGGAGGTGAAAAGACCATCGGAATTTATTCGGTGGATGGTTGGGACTTAGAAAACCCCAAGATCGTGTACAAGTTTAACGGTTTCTTATTTCACTGATGTCCCATCTGTTACCTTCGACGTGACACTAAAAATCAGGTTTTACAATGTACCATGGAAGGCTTGTACCAGGCCACTTGTCAGCGGCGCTTGAAGTTAGAAGAGCAAGGATACCAAATGGTGGAAATGTGGGAACACGAGTACGATCACCGTTTGAAAATCGATCCAGAGTTTAAAGGTATCGTGGAAAGTTACACGCTGGTGGACCCACTGAACCCGCGGGACAGTTTGTTTGGAGGACTGACGAATGCCACCTGTTTGCTGTACCATGTCGACGAGGAGAAAGGAGAAGAAATCAAATACTTGGACGTGTGTTCACTGTATCCTTACGTGTGCAAATACTGTCACTTTCCCGCAGGGCATCCGCGATTGCTGACGGAACACATCGACGTGGAAAACATTCGACAATACGAAGGATTGATCAATTGCAAAGTCTTGCCACCCACTGACTTCTCCCATCCCGTTTTACCTCACCAGTGCCAACGAAAACTGATGTTTCCCATGTGTCGTACTTGTGCCGAAACGTGCAACCAACACCAACCTTGTCAGCACACCCAGGAAGAACGTGCCCTGACGGGAACGTGGGTCAGCGTGGAAATGTTCAAAGTTCTGGACCAGGGATACCAACTATTAGAAGTGTACGAAATTTACCACTTTTCCAAGAGGGAACAATACCACAAGGGCGACGAGTCTCAGAAGGGCATTTTTTGGGACTACGTGGATGCCTTTTGGAACTGAAACAAGAAGCCAGTGGCTATTCTTCCTGGTGCCAGACTCCCGAAGACCAAAAGAAATTCAAAGAGAAATACTGGGAGCAGGAAGGCATCCCTTTAGACCACATCGAGAAAAACAAAGGAAGGCAATCGCTTGCCAAAGTGATGTTAAATTGCTTGTGGGGCAAAATTGCACAACCACCGTGTTTACCCAACACAGTATTTAACACAACCTTCCCTTTTCTTCCAGATGATTCACGACAAAACCAAACACATGAAACACATGGACGTCCTTCATGAGGACTTGATCTTGGTTAATTACGAAGAAGAACTGGACTTTGTAGATGTTGACGAATTTGGAAATGTCATCATTGCGGCTTACGTGACAGCCCATGCTCGATTAAAATTGTACGAAGCCGTACACCAATTAGGAGATCGTGTGTTGTATTTTGACACGGAGAGTTGCATCTACATCGATCATCTGGCTCAACTTCACCCTGACATCGAGGGAGACCGTTTAGGAGCCTGGACGGACGAGCACCCCGACGACAAGATTCTAAGTTTTGCTAGTGGCGGTCCTAAAAATTACTGCTACGAATACCGGGATCAACAAGGAGAAGTGCACACCGAGTGTAAAGTGAAAGGATTGACTCTGAGTTATCGCACCAATCAAGTGGTGAACTTTGGGGTGCTGAAAGAAGCCTTGCAGTCTGGAAAGGATCAAAATTTTAAAGTGACCACCTACCAACCTCATAAGATTGTACTTTTAGCCACACATCAAATCGTCAGTCGGTCTTTGGAAAAGTGTAACAAATCGTGTACCAGAAGCGAGTGCGACTTCCCAACCACTTCACTTTACCGTACTGACACCCTGATATTGGTCGGCATAAAACAAGGGAAAACGTCCAAGACCGATAGTTCATTGTAACTACAAAGACCAATCGTCAGTAGCTCCCATCCCTAATAAGATTGCAGTGTCCTTGTTGACCCCTTTCCCCACACCCCAACGAGAAGAACCTAAAGCATGGGTTAAAAAGATGATGTCCACTCCTCCTTCGACAGAAGTGAATAAGAGAGAAGGGAAACCAGAAGTAAAAACGAAAGGAAGACCAAAGCCATCCCATTACCACCACCACCACCACCACCACCACTATCCTCGACTTCTACTCCCGTGGCACATCGGACACGTAAAGCCGTTTCCAAACCACCACCTCATACCATCAAAAGTATCATCAGTGAAGAGTGGGTGACTTATTAAAAATGTGGAGAATGTGCTAGGCAGCATTTACTACGATCCAGCCCATCCTGCGGGTTTGGAGGAGTTCAGAAATTGTATCGTGCTGCCAAAACTCGACTGAAAAGTGCCCGTTTACCTCAAGTATCACCCGGTTTATCATGGGATGTTCAACTTATAACACATCAGGTGCAACTCAAGCATTTCACCAACCCAGACATGTTATTGTTTACAGAGCATATGGTGCGAGGGGGAATCTCCGTCGTCACCAAAAGCATGCCATTGCCAACAACAAATACATGTACAACTACGATCCCAATAAACCTTCCACACGTATCCTTTATCTCGAAGCCGACAATCTCCACAGGTGGATTTTATTGGATATCGGATGAACAGTTTATGCAGGGACGTGCTGATGGTTATGAGGACGATGTTGGCTAATTTGTCGAAGTCGACTTGACCTACGCACAACACTTACATGATCTACACCACGCTTATCCCTTCTGCTCTGAACAACTATTAGTCTTCAATGAGATGCTCCCTCCGGAATAACTAGCACAAAAAGACAAGTATTGTCTTGGAGATATCAAGGTAAAAAAACAAAAAACTTACACCCAGTGCCATGAACAAGACCAATGACATCATGCGCTACCGTTTACTAGATCAAGTGTAGTCCGATAAATCACCCCCCCCCCCATCTGTGTTGATATTGATGGACGATATGTGGGTATGATGACACCTGTTAATTAAAATGCGCAATTTTGCTGCATGCAAATCATTCCGGAACAATCCTGCGTACACTTTAGACACATGCCGGTAATTGGTAACAGCCATATCTAGCACGAAATTTAAACTGGCCACAGGACAGGTGGTTGTGCTATTCCACGTGGATTTAAAAGTCACCAAACAAAGAATTTGTTCCGGAAATATAATGTATATGTCACCAAAAGAACCCTTCAGCCGACGGTAGCTCCACAGCCACGCGAAATACCAGTAAATGTGTAAAATGTACACCGATGTGTGCAGACACAAGTGGCAGCGAATAATCGCAGCTTTCAATGAATAGGTGATATCAGTCCCTAACTCGAAAATCAGCATCATCTCGGAGGGGGGCTGATTTATAGGTCTAGATCAGGCGCTGAGACACGTATTGGTGCTCAATAAAATTCATCGTGTACTGAAGTTTAATCAGGCTTCGTGGATGAAAGTTACATTGACTTCAATACATCACAACCAACCAAAGTTAACACGGATTTCGACAAACAGTTCTTCAAACTCATGAACAAGACCGTCTTCGGAAAGACCATCGAAAACACAAGAAAACGCAGAAACATTGAAATCGTTAAGTACGTGCGACGACGTGATAAACTTGTCTCATCGGATGCCTTCATGCACATGAAAATCTTTGACGAAGAGTTAGTCGAGATGGAGTCCAGAAAAACCATGCTTAAGCTAGATAAACCCATTTACGTTTGAGCCGCTGTACTCGAACTTTCGAAAATGCTCATGCTCGACTTCCGTTATAGATTTATATAGTCGATGTACGGAGATCGTGCTAGTCTGCTCGTGACGGATACCGATTCACTCATACATGAGATTCAAAAAGTAGAACTTTACCAGGATATGTACGATCACCGAGACTACGTTGACCTCAGTGATTATCCAGAGGATAACCCGCTTTACTGTACAGATAAGAAAAAGGTTCTTGGAAAGTTCAAGGACGAAGCCAGTGGTGACCTCATAGTCGCATTCATCGCACTAAGATCGAAATGTACTGTTTCACAACAAACACAGGCGACTTAGTGACTACCCTTGCAAAATTGGTTACAAAACCCACTTTTTCTGCGACTGAGTGACCCCACCCCGAAAAGTGGTCCAGAACCCCCACTCTAACATACTGCTCAGGTGGGCAAAGGTTAAGGTGTAGGAAACATTGTATTCAGAAATAAACAACAGAACTAGCTATGATTGGTACATTATGTAAGAGTTGTAGTTTCTGTCAGGCTTATAAATATGTTGAGTATCTTGGCAAGATGTGAGATTATATTAATTCATATCTAGATCATATTTTTGTATTTTTTATGATTTTTTAAAAATGTCATAAATATCATTGAAAATGCATATGTTGTAACTGGTAACTATTAACCTTGTTAAGTCCCCACAGAGTTATTTCTATAAATTGCAATAAAGTACCTGGTTCTGTCCTTGTCAAATTGACGATCCAACATTGTTCTCCATTACAGTTTGTGACACGCATGCTGAGGTAGGATAGAAAGTATATTTATTTCACAAAACATTAGCATTGAGGTCTATGGAAATACAATTGGTACCGTGATACCTACAACATTAATAGATATGGACTGAACATAAGGTTCGGCAACTTCAGAATGTTTACAGCATTCAGTTCCCGCCTTGGGATGTCGCGAAATGTAATCTGCTGCATTTGTTTTACCTGGTTTGTAAACTACTTTGAAACTGTATGCTCGTAATCTCAATCGCCATCTCTCGATTCTTGCAGAGGGTTGTGATTTTGGATCGTTGAAAATAGTTTCTAGGGGCTTGTGGTGACTGATTAGCTTATATGTATGTCGAAACAGGTACAGATGGAAGTGCTCACAACTCCAAACTTTTGCTTCACGTTCCGCCTGTGAATACGGAGTTTCCACCTCTGAAAGTGTTCTGCTGGCGCAAGCAATAACCTTTCCGTTATGAGTTAATAATGCACCTATACCGACAAGAGTTGCATCTGCAATTAATTGCGTTTCCTTATTAGATCGAAATACGCTATTAATGCGTTATTTGTTAAATTCTGTTTGAGTTTTTTAAACGCTTTATCGTGTTTTTCACCCTATTCCCATGGTTGATTTTGTTTGGTTAAGGCTCGAAGACGCTCATTGATTGTTGAACAATTTGGGATAAATCGTCAAACATACTTGGTCATGCCTAGAAATCTGTGTACTTCTGATATGTTTGATGGAACGCAGCAGACGAAGTACAAACAAAATTACATTATATCCATGTCAAATAAGGAAGATAACTATATACATAATTTCATTACTGCATTACATTGCTTTTGTTGATTTTATACATATTTATAATACTGTGCATTTCCTTTTTGACGATTCATAAACACATGTATGCGGAACTGAAAACAATATGCGTTAAAAAATGACCCGGAAATCTGATCAAAATTCAACGCTGAGATCAGTTTTCAACGACTGTGAAATCAAAATTCAGCGTTAAGAACTGACCCTGGGTCAACTTTCAACGTTGAAAGCAGACCCGGCGGGGTCAGAATTCAACGGGGGTCAAAATGTAATACTACACTCACTTATCTCACTTGTCAGACCTACATCTAGCACCCTGTATATCAACCTTATCTCTGGTATCTCGGTTACTGAAACAGCAGTGGGAAAGTATATTATTACCATAACAGCACTGCTTCTAGCACACTACAGAAAAGTTCAAAAGTTATTGTCCCGTAATTATCGTGACATCACTCCCTGCATCTTTCTTACTTTTCTGGATTTTTGAAACTTTCAATACAATAATTCAGCCGCAAAGTACTCTCTCTCTCTCTCTCTCTCTCTCTCTCTCTCTCTCTCTCTCTCAGACACACACACACACACACACACACGCACACACACACACACACACTCGTTTGATGTTGCTCTGCACACCAACTTCATCTGAGAACTCGATGTCAAACATTCTTTCCAAAATATTGTTGTTAACCTTCACTAATCAAAGTATTTCTCGGCGGTAGATTAGTAGTAAAGAGGAAGGAGGTTTCTGCTTCAGAGCCCCCCCCCCCCCGAAACGTTCAACAAATACAAAGAAGCATTTTCAAGACCTCTGTACCAACTTTCTAAACCCTCTAACCACCCCCGTTGGGTTAGTGAGACACATACCTTACTTGACATATTCCGGAAACTTCATTGTTAATTTAAGCTGTAATATGTTTACCTTCAATCATCAGATTTTAATTTTGCTGCTGCTGCTATTTGTCACTGTTAATTTTTCGAACATTATTTTATATTTTTAGACAAAATTTCAGGCAAATTTCAAATAATTTATATCTTAATCAGAAAAGATAAAAACGAGTATATCAAATTTCCTTGTTGCATAATTACCAAGAGAAAATGTATCCATCCCGTTTTCACAGTATTGTTTGTCGTCAAAGTTATTTAATCCACGCTTATTAATAGCATCTGTTTCAAGTTTATGATACTTTGTTTTAATAGCCATTGTCCTGACGTAACTAACGCCACCATCAAATGCATATATGTAATCAACAAAATTCATAAAGATGTTTTACGCGATTTTTAGGTATTCCTTTTGCTTTTTTGTTAATTTGTTATTGGCTAATCGAATCGCATACGTTTTAATGCGCTGTCCAATAAATTTGGCTATTGTAACAAAATTGAATTCGTCCTTATACTTACCAATAACATTTTTGTTATCGTCACACCAGAATTTACTATCGCGAGGGTAATCTGACAAATCGAACAGATGTCGATTATCGTATATATCCTGGTAAACGTCTTCACAGTCTATTTCATAAACAAGAGAGTATGTATCAGTAAACAACAGCTTTGCATTTAGCCACTGCTTTTAACAAAACCATAGTGAAAATCGTACATTAGCCACTTTAATAAATCTAACACAGCAGCTCCAATTGCCTTATTCAATTTTAATTGTTTTCCTTCGTTGTACCGTGACAAGATTTTCATTAAAAATTTCATACTCACAAAACATCATCTAACACAAGATTGTTTCCGCAGTTGATATCATTGACGAATTCAATGTTCACCATCTTTCTCATATTTTCCTTTGTCTTACCAAAGACAGGGTTGTTTATAAGCTTAAAGAAGTTTTTCTCGAAATCACTTCTTGATACAGCTCTCCTCGAAGTGTTTGAGTTGATATAGCTGCGCATACACGGTAACTGATTGAATTTTAGCACACGATGAACTTTTCGTAACACGAGACCAGCATCTACTGCTTGTTTCCGATTTTTGTAGTGTAAAACATAATTTCGCTTATCAAGTAAATTTGGAACGAACTTACTTACCATGGAATTTTTTCTATTACCAACCATTGCTTGTTGATATTCAGATAACAAACTATAGTCGATTACTATAGATTCTGCACAAAACGGATAATCGTTATGTAAATTGTTACGTGTCTAATCTCTTACAAAAAGTAACAAGAAAAGAGAAAACACAACAAGCTTTGTAAAATTTAACAAATAATTTATTTCCCTCAAAACCAATGTGAAAATGAGAAAAAGAACTTACGGTTTTACGAATCAAATACAAAAATAATCCACGAATCAAAAACTAGAAGTCCTATCAGTGAAAAGTCCTAAGTGAAGTACAGTTCAAATCCCGATGAAATTCCAAGATGGAAGGCGATGACGTATGCAATAGTCAGCGTTATACTGAAGTGTTAACAGTTTCTTTGTTGAATCACAGAAAATAGTATTCCAGTTTGGAATTCCGAATATTTTTCAGTGAAAGGTCTTTGTCCAAGAATTCTCTATGAGGACTTGTATTTTCCAGGGAAAAGAATCAATAATGCCATAAAATAAAAATTCAACTCTAACTGGTCACAAAAAAACACCTTTAAGTGTCAAAGGTTTAAAGCCCAGATGGCTAAATCTTATGAAGCAAATAGTTGTACACTAAGTTAAGACGCAAAACTGATTCCCCTATGAGGGTCACGTGTTCATCCTTTCAGAAGGAATAGAAGTTTGTTACATGACAATTATCACGTACTCCAGGTATGGCCTTGATTCCACTGAATGAATTTTACTCTTAGAATGAATAAAACAATTTTTAAAAAATAAAGAAATAAAGTTGTTTACTCAAAACTGACACTGGCGTTGAATCAAGGTCAGACACTAGATACAGTGTTTCTACTACTGGTTGTTTATCAGAATTAACAGTCAGGTCAAACAGAACTGAATAAAATTTCTAAAACAAAATCTCAAATACAGTAGACAAAATTATCATGACAATAACATGTAATGGAATGAAACAAATTAAACCTAAAACAAACAAATAATTAAATTACATATACATAACACTTCCCCACATAAAGAAAAAAGAAAGATGTATATAATAAAGTTTTCTCTTTACCATATGTTAATTATAAATGAGGTTTATAAAAAATATAACATAAGAAGAAATCTTATGAATTATACAAAGTGTACATGAAATAATATTTCTACACGCGGAAAAGTGCATCTGCAATTAAATTGTCTGTTCCCTTGATGTGTATGATGTAAATATTATATTTCTGTAACAGCAAACTCTACCTTAATAATCTCTGATTTTTGTTTTTCATCTTGTCGATGAAAGTAAGGGGGTTGTGATCACTAAACACAATAATCGGAGAAGGAGCTGAACAAATGTAAACTTCAAAATGTTGTAATGCCAATATCAAAGCTAAACATTCCTTCTCGATTGTAGAATAATTTATTTTGTGCTTATTTAATTTCTTAGCGAAATAGCACACTGGATGATCAACACCGTTGCTATCTTCTTGAATCAATACTACTCCAACCCCACCATTGCTTGTATCAACAAACAGTTTAAATTATTGACTGAAATTTGGAACTATAAGACCTGGTGCACTCTTAAGTATGGCCTTTAACTTATCAAAAGTCTCCTGACATTTTTCAGTCCAAAGAAAGTTGTATTTCTTCCTCAATAAATTTGTCAGGGGTTCAGCAATCATGGAAATATTCGAATAAAATTTCCGATCGTATCCAGCCATACCTAAACATCGCATAAGTTGCTTTTTACTGACAAAAACATCTATAGGTTTAACTTGTCCATGTTCCACAATATGTCCTAGAAAAGGTACACAAGCACGGCAGAACTCACTATTGAATAACATAATTGTCAAACTTGCATCAGTGACTCTGTCAAAGAATTCCAGAATTGTTGCTAGATGTTCTTTCTTGGTGTCGTTGTAGATGGTGTCATCATCCATGTAAGCAATTACAATTATCTAGACCGAAGGTAATCATATATTCATCAAGCGTTGAAAAGTACTTGGGGAACCCTTCATCCCAAACGGCATCACTTTATATTGATAAAGTCCATCTGGAGTAACAAATACCGAAATTTCCTTTGCCCCTTCCTTCGTGGAATTTGCCAAAGTCCTTTCAGAAGGTCAAATTTGGTGACATTATTGGCATTTCCAATTTTATCACTGCAGTCATCGATTCTTGGTAATGGAAATGAATCTGTTTTAGTCACACTGTTTACTTGTCTATAATCAGTGCACATACGGAAAGTTTTATTTGGTTTCGGAACAAGTATACATGGTGAACTCCAGTAACTTTTACAGGGCTCTATGAAATCATTTTCCAACAAACACTGAATTTATTTTGTCAATTATTTCTGTTTGAGAGGGTTCATCTTGTATGTGTGTTGTTTCAGAGGTTTGGAATTTAAAATTTCAACGTCAGGAAAAATTTTGTTTGTTCTTCGAAGGAACAACTGGAAATAAGTGCTTATATTCAAATAATAACTGTTTAAGTTCATTCCTTTCTTGTTGTTGCAAATGTGAAAGTTGCTGGTCCAAATTATTCATAATTTCTGAACTCCGAAGATTTGTCACTCCAAAATCAGTAGAGTCCGATTGGATTCCTTCACTTAAATCCTAACTGAATGGGTCAGGTACAACTAAATTAATTAGATGATTTACCTGGCTATCTTTCACAATATACTTCTTTAACATGTTAATGTGGCAAAGTTGTTTTTGGTTTCGTCTCCCATGGGTATTTATGATGTAATTTAAATCATCTCCTTTCTTTTCAACCGTGTACGGACCATAAAACTTGGCCTGAAGATGATTTTGTGGTATGAGCAAGAGACCCAGAACTCTATAACCAGGCTGAAAACTCCTTTCCTTTGAATGTTTATCATACCTTCATTTAATTTTTGACTGAGCAGAGTCCAGATTCGCTCTTGCAACCTCGCAAGCCTTTAACAACGTGTACTTAAATTTAGAAACATAATCGAGAAGACTGATTTCGATATCCTCATTAGAAAGAAGTTTCTCCTCAACAACTTTAATGGTCCACGCACAGTGTGTCTAAAAACTAGTTCAAAGGGAATGAATCCTAAAGAGTCTTGAACTGACTTCCTAACAGCAAACAATAGTAAATGAATGTTTTCATCCCAATCTTTACCCGTATCAAAACAATCATATTTTTCAAAGTCTGATGAAATCTTTCTAAAGCCCCTTGTATCTCATGGTGATCTACAGAAGATTTGAATTGATGGATGCCTAATTCGTACATAACCTGCCAAATGGAGTAAAATAAAACTTTATCAAAGCTTTTACTATTGTTTTAATTTTAATATTCCTCAAAGGAATTGCCTCTGGGAATCATGTTGACCCACACATTATGGTCAACAAGTATTAGTTGCTTGACTTGGTCTTAGGTAAGGGACCAACACAATCTACCATTATTCTGCTAAATGGATCGTCAAATGCAGGAATAGGTTGCAGATGAGCCTTATGTATCTTCTGATTGGGTTTTCCTACCATTTGATAAGTATGACAAGATCTGCAGAATTTACAAACATCACGTTTGATTTTTGGCCAATAAATATGATTCAAGATCTTGTCTTATTAATCCCTAAATGACCAGCCAAAGGAGGTACATGGGCAAGATTAAGAATTTCCTGTCTGTATGATTTTGGAACTACAATCTGATAGTTCACTGATCACTCGTCATTAGCAGGTACCTCGTGAGGTCTCCATTTCTCATAAGAATTCCATTTTTAATGAAATAACAGACAGGTACTTCAGTGACTTCAGTTTCACTAATGACTCTTTGAAACAAACAAGAGATATCATGATGTTTTTCCAGTTAGACGACAAGTGAGTGTCGTTTATCACCCTGATTAGAATAAAGAGAATGAGTATCTAAAAGAGGATCGCTGTGATCAATACCTTTAGACTGATCCAAATTAGGAGTGAAAGTGACCTCATCAAAAGCCTGACCATTACATGTGTCAGCTAAAGGAATACATTCCTTATGAACATCATTCTCAAGAGCATTCTTTGCCATAGCTCTAGTAACTACTCAAGCTGGGTATAAATCAGGGAACTCTTTTTTCAATAGAATCGACTTTCTGATCCAAACAAGGCTTGCCAGTTACAAGTGGATTAACCACAACCTTGTCTCCAGCTAGGTCATTGCATAGTAATAAATGAATGCCCACAACGGGTAAAGAAGACACTATTCCGACTGTCACGGATCTTGAAACTAAGTCTGATGACAAACATACACAATGGAGAGGAACATTCATAAAGCCGCACTCTACTCCCTGAATATGAACGCTCTCATTAGAAGAAAACTTCTCAGAAAAAAGCAAAGTACCTGATAATAAAAGACTCGGAGAAGCTCCTGTGCCCCCTAATATTTTAATAGGGATAGGATGGGCCAAATCACCCAAGAGTGATATGGAACTCTTCGACATGAATGGTTCATAATTCTCCATAATAAAATCAGACTGGGATTTATTAGACCCAACAAATGTATTGCTTTCAATACATGACCGTGACCTTGACCTCTTAGAAATAAGACCATGTTGGATAGGTCTGTCTTGATTCTGATGCTTATATTTCAATTTGTAGTAATCAGAAACAACCTGTCCTTTCTTCTTGCAATAAGTACACTTAGGAAGAGACAATAAGTTTTGATCGATCTTATCAGAAGCTTGATTTTTAAAAGTTGTGCCAGACTGAGTTTTAGATGGAGTCGTATTAGGCTGAAATACGTTTCTACAAGCAGACTGCTGAGTGGAAGACTTTCCTACAATCTGAAACTTGATTTCTAAAAGTTGTGCCAGATTGAGATTTAGAAGGGCTAGTATTAGGCTCAAATACCTTTCTACCAGAAGGCTGCCGAGTGGAAGACTTGAATGCAAAAGGAACCTTATGAGATAAGGAATACTCGTTAGCGGCACGAACAGTATTTTCCAAGGTTTCGATCTTATGCTCGTCAAAATAGGTCTTAATGTCACTATGGACACAGTTCTTGAACTATTCACGTAATAAAAAATGTCTGAGACTTTCATAATCTTGATCAACTTTCTTGGCTAAGCACCATCTATCCAATAACTGCTGTTTTCCTCTTGCAAATTTGACTTGAGTTTGTCAAGCTTCTTTTCTATAGTTCCTGAATTTTTGCGATAAGCCTCAGGGACTAACTCATAACCCTTTAAGATGCATTCCTTAACCAGATCATAGTCGGCATTTTGCTGTACTAACAGTAAATGGTAAATATCACCATCTTTACCAGTAAGTACACATTGTAATAATAGAGTCCAATGCTTCCTTGGCCATTTCAAATTTCAGCAATTTTTTTCAAAACTTCCTTGGCCATTTCAAATTTCAGCAATTTTTTTCAAAACGAGGAAAATATTTGTCTACTTCTTTTTTGTGAAATGGGGCAATAGCGTAATATTCTTAGTAAAATCAAACCTTGAATTTGTATCTAAAGTGGGAATGTGTTTTTCACTTGCCAGCTCTGTTTTTTATTCTAATTTGATATTCCCTCTCTTACTTCTCCTTCTGCATTTGCATTTGCATCTGTCTCTCTTTCTCCCTTCCTTGTCTAATTGCATTTGTTTCTCTTCTTTCTGTATCTGCATTTGTTCTTTTTGTAACTGCATTTGTCTCTCTTTCTCCCTTCCTTATCTAATTGCATTTGTTTCTCTTCTTTCTGTATCTGCATTTGTTCTTTTTGTAACTGCATTTGTCTCTCTTTCTCTCTTTCTTGCTTATCTAATTGCATTTGTATCTGTTTCTCCTCTTTCTGTCCCTCTCTCCTCTTTCTCAAATTGGAACTGCATTTGTTTCTGTTCTTTCTGAAGTTCCAGCTTCTTAACTCTAATTCCATCTTGTATTTTAATTTTAATTCATTTACTTTTATGTCAGAGTCTGATACAGACGTACTGATCGAAACCAAAACACTTTTATCCAAAACACTCTTTTCTACCAATTAATGGACCAAAATGTTTTTTATTTCTTGCTTCGTGAAGAAGCTTTTGCCTCGGAAAGAGCATATTTTCTGGCAAGTTGAAGCAATTCATCTTTTTTCAAACCGTCCAACTGCTCCTGGGTAGGATTTAAAAGAAAGATCTCAACTTTTGATGACATTGTAAAAAAGCCTGTTGATTTCACTAAAGATTTCAACAATGTGAAATAATACTTGGTATTTAAAAAATCCTAAAAACTAGGGGAATTGAAATTAAAGATTTCTGAAATATTTTGGCAAAAATTCATATATCTCAAGGACGAGGATCCAATTTTCTTAAATTGCAAGCTGTCGATAAAACGCAACTTACCTAAAGTAATCGACGTATACTTTTCAAAGTTATTCGAACTACATTTGATTATAAAGTTTTAAACGAGACTTTATTTCAGGATCACCAAAAGCTTCTACTATAATATGGTTGTCATATCCTCGGAAATTGTGAAGAACACCAGGAATAAGATCTGGAGCATGTAATTTTGGATTGCATTTATCGTGTGCAGACCACGATATTTTCCGGTCATATGGCAATTATCACGCACCTTATTATCACGCACTTTATCTCCTGACTCTGTCAGGAATTCCAGCCCACAAACATGACAAAATTATGCTTCTCGAAATCACTTTCCTGCTGCAGTGTTAATTGTTTCGTTGAAACACTCTTTTTAACAGATTAAAAATAATGTCAACTTCGTCGATTAAGTTTGTTAAGCAGCCAAACGGCTGGATTATGACCGCGCTAACGTTTGATTGGTCTGGGCAAACTTGGATCAACACAACAAACAATCTCATACGCAACTCCACATGGAACATGATTTTGTTTTCTTGTACTCGGCTCGTTGGGATTATTTTCAACTCCAAATACTGGCTGAAGCAAACATTCGAAATCAGCATAAATAACGAACGCTATTTTCATGTTGTGATTATGATTTGTAAATTGCAGAATTTTTCCATTTTCTGTAGGCATTGTTACTTGTTGTACTTCCGAACAATATTGCACATGAAGAATGAAAATTATATTTGATATCGTTATGTAAGCCAGTAAAATGTTAAGTCAGTTTTACTCAAATACGACGAAATTTACAACAACATCATATCGCAATACTGCTAGTTGGTATCCAACTATTAAATTTGTCGCTGTAACTGCGCCACTTGACAAGACTTTTTTTGGCCACGTTTTCTGATTATTAGTTCATAAACAAACTACATCTTGATCTGTTTTCTGCAATTACTGTTTGTAAAAGCTACCAATTGCCGGTTCTCCTGACAAATCTTTCAACGATTACGTTACAGGAATTGTCATTAAATCTTTATCAACGACAAATACTTCTTCAGTCCAGTTTGGAGTAAATCCATTTTAAAATTCATTTTTGCCAAAGAAATTCTGACTTGAAAATTTTGTCTCTGGTCCATATTTTCGTTTGCAAGTATCGGATTTTTAATTGCGTCATTTGGGGTCATTTTTATCGCAGGAGCGCTTAGCGGTCTATGTTATGCTTTATTGTAATCAGATACTATCTTTTACAACCATCAATATATCTGTTTGTATTTTTAGCTATCCGATGTTTGTGGATTCTTTAGTTTAGTGTACGATTAAATCGTTCTACAATAACGCTCTTAGCCTAATTTCCCGTAACATAGTTTCTAATGTTATTTTGTTTCAGAAAATATTCAATGTTTTTTTTAAAATCTGCGCGGTGGTAGGTCCAAAATTTATTTGGTTTTCTTTCTGTATTTGTTATTAGTTGTTTTAACGCATCAATTATCGATGTTCCTCTTTTATCGGCAACAGGTATAATGAACGCGTATTTGCTTAAAACATCAATAACGTTAAACAAGTATCGTTTGTTATCATTAAACTGAGCAAGATTTGACACATCTATTAAATCTATCGCCCGGATATCGTCAACGGCATTCGCGACAATCTTACGTCCCGGAAATTCGTTTTTAGGTCTGTGTAACTCCTATACAAGCTCCTGCATAGCAAGACCAAGTCCAGGTTTCCAAGCCCTGGCTCTCCGAGCTGGACTCTACCAAGTCCAGGCTCTCCGAGCCCGAGTTTATACTTTGTTACAATTAATCCTTGCACTAGCCTTTTCTCAATGTGTTCTCGTATGTGTCAGACAGGCCGCCGGTCGTCTTCATGTCATGTAATTCGTTTAGCATTATTTTATTACAGCCATATTTATCTTGTTCGTTGTCCCGATAACAAATGTCGTGAGGCATTGCTATTGCATCCACTTGATTGTAAGATTCTTGTCCAGGCAGTGGATTGTCGTTTTTGTCTAGTTGTTTATCTAGTGGATTATACGGCGCTGTATTTTGGTGGCCGGGCACTGTACAGTAAGTGTGTGGCTGTAGATGCCGCTGCCGATTACGTCTCTGCGATTTCAGGATTGGCAATACGTAACAATTTTATCTTGCTCGATACAAAGATCCTCGTCACAATTGCAGTTACATGGTGCAGTTTTCATTGTCATATTTTAATCATCGACAATAACAACTTTTTCTACTCAGTCTGTTGTCAGTGGAATTATTCCAGATCTGAGCGACTTTGTCGTCCCCTACTGTATCTGTCAAACTTTGTTTGAGAAACATACTTTTCTTTGCACCACAAATAGGACAAATACTTTTTAACATCATTCTATTGTTTGTTTTTCTCTGTTTTCTCGTCTGTTTTGGCAGTTTTAGTTTTGCATTTGAGACAGAACGTTGTTATTTTATACTACCTCTGTCACATAAAATTAGTGTTGACGGCTTCGCCGTTTAGAACACCATCTCCAGATGCAGATTATTTCCTGCTTTATTACGTCTTTTTGTTTCTGATTTTTCTCCTGGCTTTCTTTTTTTTTTGTTTTTTTGTTTTTTTGTTTTTTTGGGGGGGTGTCTTTTTGTTTTTTGTTTTTTTTTTTTTTTTTTTTTTTTTTTATCATATTTCTTCACCATCTGGTATCAATTTATATTTGTTACTCAAAATTAATTGCGCGCGCGTCATTGGCTGCACTTGGATGTTTATCAAACTGCAAAATGAACCTTAACAAATTTGTCTTAGAGTTCGATGCCGTCTGCCGCACAAACATAACACAATATTAACCATAAGCAGACGTTCCAACTGACTGTAGTTGGTTAGAAGAATAAATTTTTTTTCTGATATTTCTTGATTTCGTAACTTGAAGGAAGTCCAAACGAATGAAAGTAATTATCGTTGTAACCAGCTACCCAGTGAATGACGGATCCGTCATTGAAATCTGGTATATTTACTACACATGAACCGCCTGCTGATGCACGAGATAATTCGCCTTTAGAATATACTCCTTGAAATAATTTTACTGATTTTGTTTGTCAAATATATCAAAATTGCTTAATGGCAACAAAGCTGACCGCGATTTCATCTCCTGGTTCCCGGCAACATTAATCCCTGCCAATTCCTAGAAGATTTGGCAGTAGACTGCCCGCTACTCCTGATAAAAGTGGAGCTATTGGAATAAATCCTCCTTGCATTTGTTTTCTTGGTTGTCTTTTTTTCTTGGTTGGCATTTTTGGTTGGCATTTTTTATTAGCTAATGATAAACAAAACTCTAACGTGCAAAGAACGTTAAACACGTCACATAATTTGTTTGATACCGTCTCCAGGTTCCGCTTTTTAGATGCTCCTGATGCTGCTGCTAATCCAAGCCTTCCAAGTACTGTAATTATTTTAGGTAATACTGTCTTGGCTATCGTAGCTAGTGCTGGTCCAAGGAAATAGCCTTGTTTTGCCATCGCTGTTACTTGCTCTGCTGATAGATTAAGAACAAACAGTTTGCCCTTGTTCATTTTTCTTCCCTTCTGCTGCGTTAACATTATTTTTATTTGTACATTCGAAGCCGTTGGTGTTGTCGGTGATATCTTTAAAGAAACTGCACATCGTTTCACAAATGCGGCTGCTAGTTTGTTTTCTTTTTAATTTGTCCTTGCGTTAGGTATATTTTTGTAATATATGTCGTTGTCACTATACTTGCTTGCTAAAAATACTTGTAACTGTTAGTAAACACTTCAAACTGTTTATCACACGTTACACTTGGAGAGTCATTCTGCCTTCAGTTGCATCAATTGTCAAGAATTTGTCACTGACAACTAGCGCATATACACATTGCGCGCTGTAGCTGGAACACCACAAAGCGTCCAAGTAACTTCAATATCTGCGGTTGATCAGTTTGCTCGTTCCGAATGCTTTGATAGGACAAAGTAAAAGATCCGGTAAAGCACACGAAATTCCTCAACAGAGAATTGTGATACGCTATCCGCTTCTTGGTACTTTTGCAAAGCCTCCATTAAGCACATACACGGTCGTGTAACGTTTATGTCAGCGCCTATGTTAGAGTTCCATTCGATGGCTCGTTCAGGATATTGTTTTGAATTTATTCTGGCAGAGATTCGTCTGACATCAGCATTATCAAAAACGGCGTTGTTTTGCAATTGACTAACGCGTCTTCCCTGTTGCTGAAACACAACCAACAAATGCCTTGGCAATTGCTCGCTAGGCACAGTTGTTATTCACCACGTGTAATCAGTTGTGTTTGGAACTGCCGTTTGGTATACTTTGTTTTGCTGAAAATGTATCTTTTTTGTGTACGTAGTCAGCACTGATTCAAGTTCTATCGACTTGTTTATAGATGGAACAATCCGTGGCATCCACAAAGCTAGATTATTAATCACAAATTGTGCGTCAGCTCAACCGACTCGAATTAGGCAATCAGATTGTTCTGCTTGATCAAGAATTAGCGTATGCTTTAGTCCACGAAAAACTTTGTTGTAATCGCGGCAAAACCCGAATATTGTGCTCAGCGGAAGCATGGTTATTTGACGAGATTTTGCGGCAAACGCTTTTCGTTTGGCATAACCTTCGTTATTTCGTTGATTTTGTATATATGCAACATCTAGTCTTACTGAATTCCCTATTGCAACTGCATCAGCAGCGGCTGGATTGGCAATGAGATTTTTTTATAGTTCAGCGTCAACTCGAACTTGTCGGCGACGCCACCGTTTTTGTGATTAGTTCATTGATTGTCTTGTTTAAGTCTGTTACGTTATACGCGCCTTGTGGTATTTTGAACGATGTCCAAGCACCTGGATTAAACATAAAGTCGTCATTGATGTCTGTTTTTACGTTAGCCATTGCATGCCAAGCCGTAGCAGAAATTAATCCGATTTCGTATTGTCGATTAGGATCAAGCTGTATTGGTGGATTATAGTTTACAGAAAACTTTGCGTTGTAGTTTGTGGTTTGTGAAGAATCAAATAATAGCGTTGTCGACATCATCTTAATTTTATTGGTAATACAACAATCATACTGACAGTTAAACTAACCGTCAAAGTGTTGACCAGATCGATATAATTTGTTAAAGATTAAAGTTTACTGTAAAATATCGCCATGTAAATTTTCGTATTCGTTTGTTGTTAATAACCCATTTGAAAGTAAATGATCGAGTATATCTACGATATCGTTATCGATTTCAGTGCTTCCGTGACCAGCTTCTTTCGATGATATGAATGGCATCAGTCGGTCAACCATTTCAGCGGTTGATGTAAAAGCTCGAACAACTCCCGATCCAGTTGTTTCTCTGGAAACTTTGTCTTCTGGTAATATATTTTATCTCTTTAACTTTCGTTCTTATCAAACAATCTTTTAAAATTACAACCTTTGGGATATTCTTTTTTTCTAGTTCTGCATTGCTCTGCTGTTTTACTTAAAACACAAGCAATAATTCCGTCTGTCATTTTATCATACAAACACTGTAATTCATCTTCTGTTTTAGCTTCTTTTACTGACTCTTCAGCTACAACAAAATCATTATACATTAGTCATAATTATTTTTGTTGTAATTTGTTGTATTCCTCAACTTTCCATTTTTCGAATATTCACAAGGTCGTTTACTTTTTCACTTTCCAAATATTTTTGAATAAAATCAACAAGTTCAGAATTTTGTATTGCCGCCCTAGCGTTTTTTCTGTAAAATTGTATCTTATCATCTAACGGCATTATTTTTACGATCACTTCAGATAATTGTCTTTGTTCCTCAGATAATTCTTTAGTTTGTTTTTGCCACATGTCCTATTATCCTCCTTAACTCTGCAGGATTAACGGTTATTTTTGCTATTGCATGCTAAGCGCAAAAGGGTTGTTTATTAGCATGCCACATTCTGCTTTTCGTCTAACAGGATCAGGAATGTTTCTTACAAGCTCCTCTGCAATCGTTTTAGTTTCTTCTTTTGATCTTTCTCCAAGTAAACCAAACAAACCCTTTTCCTGTAATTTCTTTAGCTCGTCAACTGATAGATCAACAGAATCTGGTTGTTTGCCAAGTACAGCCTCGGTAACTGGTTTAAAAAGTTTGGCAGTTTCTTCCGCCGCAGCAAGTTGTCCTTGGCGTTGTTCTTGTACTTTCTTCTTAAAAGCCGGTCTTGTCTCAGCAAATATCTTTAGTAAATTAATTTTTTCTTTGTCCATTGTTATTAAGTACGCTTTACAAAATTTGTTAACGCAGAAATAATTAGACATACAACATTTCACACAAGATAGTTGGATATACAACAACGAACCATCTTTGCTTTATCACGTGGAAGCTTATAAAATAAGAAAAACTTGTATTTGTCCTTGGTCGCCTCATGATAAAGTTTAATAAACTTATCTTTTGTTACGTCGCCGCATTGCTCGTTTGCGATATTTCGCATGTCAACATTGTCAAGTCCTGGAAACAGTATAAAACATCCTGTATTTCGTCGTATAAACCTGTCAACGTTATAAAACACTGCAAGAAAAACCGCATTACACTTTGTGTTACGTGACAATGAAAAATAAGATAGTATTTTGTTAATCTCACGTTGTTTCGCGGAATATCTTAAAACACAATTATTTTATGTTCTGTCGATTCAAGTTCGTTTACCGGAAACAAATCTTCCGGTTGTCTTATAAAAAATATATCCACACCTACACCAAGATCATCGGGAAGTTTATCGTTGTAATCGTTAGGTAATACGTATTTATCTTGTTGTGGATTAATTATATAAAAGATACACCCAATCGTAGTAAAAGTTGTCGTTGAGCAGGAGGTTCATTAGCAAGTTTGTCTACGACCAATAATAAAATAATGATAGTCGAGTAGATCGTTGTTGTGTTTGTGCTTGACTCATCGCTCGGTGTCAAAATTCAATACTGACATTGTTATATTTACCGCCACACAAATTTTGTAGGCACAAATTTTATGCTACGTTAAATAAACAATGAGTTATTACACAAAATTCGGAACCACACTAACCTGGTCGGTTTCTACTGACACAACAACTGTGACAACGAACGGTACAGTTGATCTATCCGCATTTGTCAAAGAATCTGGAGATACAATAACAGGAAACTTGTCAATGTCAAATCAACGAGTTCTCGATCTTGAAACAACATACCCACCAGTAAATGTGAATAACACACAATCGGTTGGTTATGCTCAGCTAAAATCTATCGATGACAGCAAGCTTGAAAAGAAAGGTGGATCAATAACTGGAAACATTGATATGTCAAGTAAAAAGATTATCGGGTTGGAAACTGCATATTCACCAGCAAATTTGGTTCAAAGTCAAGCAGTAAGTTATCTGCAGTTGAGATACGTAGATAAGACAGGTGGTATAGTGACTGGAAACATTGATATGTCTGGTGAAAAGATTACTGGACTAGAACAAATTTTTCCACTAGCTTTGCTAAATACAAGTCAAGCAGCAAGTTACAATCAAGTAAAATCTGCATATGATGCCGCGGAAAAGAAAACCGGCGACACAATGACTGGTCACCTGATAATGAGTAATAACGCAATAATAAGTGGATTACCAATGACTTCACCGCCAGCTAATGATACTGATGCTATTACTTATGTTCAGTTAAGAGGAGCACTCACTCCGTATTTGCATTTGTCTTGAAGTATTGATATGGGTGGTAAGTTGATATACAAAACGCAACTTGACAACACAACATTGGCCAACGATGATTGGCTAACCAATGTCAGATTTGTCAAAAATAATTTTGCTAAACTGATCGGCGATGTCCGGTGCGCTAAACATGGGGGTTAACAAAATAACGTCAACGTATATTCCGGTTAATCCCGCTGATTTAACCAACAAAGCTTACGTTGACTCTGTTTCAGGTGGTGGCGTAAAACGAACTAAAAACAATGTTGGGTTTATTCCAACTCTCATCGACTCGACAAACAACAGACTTGGATTTGTGGTAACTGCATCAACACAATATCCTGGAAATTATCCTCGTCACGATTTTCTTTTTACGTTTGTTTTTAGCGGCGGTCAAGAATGGACAACAAACGGTGAAACCTCAAACTTTAGAATTAAAATAAAACGTCCGTACGCTGTTGCCATCTGGAAGTTTCAACTTTGTGGTCGATTAAACTCTGGTGTTGGTCGAATTTACAGCTGGATCTTGCAAGGATCAAACGATGATGTCAGCTGGGCAACCTTGTACAGTACAACAAACACGTTTATTTCAACAGCTCAATTCTTTCAAATTTCCAACCCAAACTTAGTTGTCAAATACTTGTATTCCAGAATCTACGTCAACAACGCAGAAAGTCCGTTTCCTGGTCTGACCGCGTTTCACATTTATACACTCGATGATCAGGTACGATCATTATGATCAAACTTAATCAAATATTTAAAAACTAGTGACAGAACCAGCGATTATAACTGTAGCAAAAGAGTTTTATGATAATATTTCTAATCCTGAAAAAGATGTTTCTGTCAAGAATTCTGCATCTGATTATAGAGCTCAGTTTAAAGACAGGATAAACGAGATATAAAAAAATTGATTTCGAAAGTATAAACAATCCAGATGACAGACAACAAAGATAATTTTATTCGTGTGCATAATACGCGTGGACCTCAGCTTAAAGATGATATACAAGATTTTGATCTATAAGCAAATACTGTCACCCTCAAGATTGTTTGGAAGAACAAAAGCAAGTTGAGGATTTATTTTTTAAAAATTGTTCTCGAATTATCAAAAGACAATACAGTTTTGATTAATCAATCAAATTTAATAAAAGCACGAGCGCATAGTGGAAGAGGTCCAGAATAAACACTAATTAATAAATTACATAATGATTTTGATAATTTGGCTAATTAAAAAAAAAATCAAAGCTCACCAGTAAAAAGCTAAACGATAATTTTCTCAAGCGAAAATTTCTAAAGAGCTTGGTCTTGATTACAACGACAAAAACTCTGCTGGAGGTAGTTGACATAAGATATAATGCAAATCTACTAATAAGATCATATATTAACGCAGTTTTGCCTCTAATGATGAAAGAAAAAACTGTTCGTGGTATTAAGCATGTTATTATGTTTAATCCGATCACTATTAATATATCACTAGCTGCAATCAAAAGCATAACCGATGATATTAAAGATTATATCAAGGAGGAAAAAGATGATTTTATTCAAGATCCTATTAAAACAGATGTCAGAAGAAAATTATACGAGTATCGGGATATTAGTGACTTCGAAGATGTACCAATCCTTTCATTAGATCGAGCAAGACAGTTAGCGTTAAGAGTCCATAGAAATGACCTTTTAGATGTTAGAAACATTATTTATTTAAATTCCGACTTAACAAAAAAGTTACAAGTTATCTTGATATAAATTTAGAGGCTGATGAGATTACAAATATTTTTACAGTAATAAACCTTGCCTCAGCTTAATCGCTCTCAAAAACCATGAACTTGATGTTCTAGCGTCAGCTATGGGATTCACTGATAATTTTCATGATTATAAATTTCTTTTAAACTACACAACTTGTTACTACATTGACGACATATTTATAATATTTTCCTGGTTTTAAAAAAAATGAGGTTTTAACAGATGAAAGATACAAAGATGTTTCATCAAAAGTATATGAGAGTTACAGAAATTTTCTTAATGACCCTAAAAATAACAGGTTTATGACATTCTTTACATAAAAAAAATTTAATAACCATTGAATTGTTTTTGCCTGATTAACGGAATGAAAATAAAAAAACAAATCATCGTTTTTAATTATGTGTTAGAGAATATTCCAAAATCAGATGATGACGCACTAATGCAATATTACAAGTTTTATTACAAAAAAATTTTGGTGTGTAAAAATAAAATGTTAGACGTATAGCAGAATACTTCGGATAATATCATATTTACCACTTCTAATGACCGGCTCTGGTATAATTTCAAGCGGAGCATCACTAGACCCGTTTATGTTGATAAAATCTGGCGCTGGTGTTTCTGTGCAACAGCGTGAAAAAAAAAATTGAGCCTCGACTTGAGACACAAAAAAAGTGCTTGCAAAATAGCATATATCACTTATAAAAAATTATTTGATCTGATACGATCTTATCTGCGTTGCGTAAAATATGATATGGGCGATTTAATAGGTGAGTTTCGTATCATTAATAGCATCCTAACAGATAGTCTCCCGATGAGAGTTAGCAAGTACGAAAAAAATTATCAAAAAAGTGTGGTGATGATGAGTCCTAAATTTTATAATTTTGAAATTTTTGAAATAAAAGGAGACACAAACATTACAGTAAGTCGGGCGGCAGCAAAATTAAAAATCTGATGTTTGACGGTAAGCAGCTTACAGCTGAAATTAACAATGAAGTTTCCGAAATATGTTTCAGAAAGTTTGACAAACTAAAATTTTCGCTTGTTAGGTATGAAGACAGCAAATATTTCAAATATCTAGAACAATTGAGCCAGGAATTATCAGCAAGGTTTGTTAACTTTCATGATCCAATCAGTCAACAAAAATATATAAAAATAACAATAGCTCTTGATCGGTCAAAAATATATTCTGCTGGTGGTAAATACCTTCTTAACAAAATGACAATGAAAAATTTGTTCGAATGTCGTCGCCGAGTAAGCGGAAAAATAAAGTTTTGTCTTTACCATCACGATGATATAATGTTTCTAATATCTACCGTTGAGACACTAATAATAGGTGAAGAAGTTGTGTAAAATTTTGTCTAGCCATAAAAAATAATCTGACAATTTTGTCAAGTAAGGTTTGTGTATTACTAACCCAATGTGGGTGGTTAGGGGGTTTTAAAAAGTTGCCATTGAGGTCCTAAAAATGTGTCTTTGTATTTGTTTGGACGTTTTTTGGGGTCTCTGAGCCAGAAACCTCCTTCCTCTTTACTACTAAATTCCGTGAAAAGCCCATAATCTGATCGTCGCCACTTTCCTACTGTACTCACCCATATTTCCCTGCAGCAAAAGCGGCGTTTTTTCACCCAATATGGCTGGATTTCTTCAAATTACAAACGCGTCTTTGCATTTTTGAATAATTTAAAATGATCATCAATACATCCTTTCCGATATTGTATAAGCTGAATATTATTGAATAATTTAAGTTGCAAAAGTTGTTCCCGGTTGAAAGTGTAATACGGAAATTTGTATTTGTATGGAACGCCAGATCACCTATATAACTATTAAATGGCTGTGTAATACATTTTGATCTTGGTAAAGAAAGATTTGCTGAACACAATTATCGCAGTAATTTATAGATTATTTAAGGCAAAGTGGACAAAACAGTTTGGAATGCGAGGAGTTTTACTCTCTGAATTGTGTGCTACTGAGAGAATTTTTATACTGGTGTGTCGGTGAGGGCCGAGATACCCTTCAATAAATCTGCATTGCAAAATATAAATATTCAGTATAATAAACAATGTATTTTCCTTGTTTGGGGATTATATGTAAGAATTATTCACCAACGACAAGCCACGTTATCGCTAATGAAACATTACTTGCCTTGAGTGAACGCATTTTTAAAGCCCTACCTCGCGAGGGCAATAAGTGCATAGTAGAGGCATCTTGAAATCAAGAAAGTATCAAGAAATCAGTTCAACTGCTAGAAACGTACCTCATTACGCATCTTCTTTATAACCAGTTTGGCACTCAAAGGTAGCAGAATTCTCTTTTCTTCGACTGAAACCTCTGACAATGGCCCTTTCATGGCTTTGAACACGAAATACACATTATTCGTGTTGTATATGCCATCTAATTTATGCAAACGTGTCTATCAAATAGATTTCGAAAAGTGTGTTATGTCGTGGATTAACTATTATAACACATTACTTCAACTTGATTTTAACACTCAAATTCGTACTTAAAAAGATGATTGTGATGAACCCCATCAAAATGACACACTAATCCATCCAAATACGTGCAACATGTTCCATTCTGGCATGACCTATCGCTAATCCAAGATGTGAAATATATTCCATTCTGATATGACCTATCGCTAACAAGCCTATAGCGAAGTCAGACCACACTACACCAGTCATGTTATACTCGACGTAATGTGTATCTATATGAGCAGTCCTTGTGCATAAAATAACAGTAATCAGTTCAGTCTTTACCGTTCACATTAGAATCAAAGTAAAAGTTCACGCCACACTACACACAGCCTTTTCAGATTTTTCAGGGCCGTGTACATACCTAACAAGCTAGGACAAGTAAGACGATCCCCTACTAGTGTACCTGTCCAGGAATGGAAAGCAATTCAATCAACATGTCCTTAAAGAAAGTTAATTATCTTGCCTTAAAAGCTGTACTTGAGCGCAGGCATTCTTTATGAAGAAGAAGATAAATTAAATAGTGTATAGATTCTTCTTAGTATGTACATATGCAATGTTTTATTTAAAATATTTTTTCATTTATGAATCAGGAAAAATAGACAGCTCAGAAGTAAAACATGTTATCGCCCAATTACCTTAACGTATCATTCTCCTCTGCAATATCCCTTTAGTATATTATTGTTATCATCTAGGTTTTACACCATTTGTCGAAGGGACTTAACCAAATCTTATGCCGACAGGCGATTGAAGCCCATTCACAAAATAATAATAATAATAATAATAATAATAATAATAATAATAATAACAATTATTATTATTATTATTATTATTATTATTATTATTATTATTATTATTATTAAATATATGAAGGGCAGAAGAACGAAAACAGCATGGAAATCGCTTCTGATCAAAAAGGTAGAAAGGTGAGGATTTTTGTCTTCACATATAAATTTCACCGGCGGGAGGGATTGGTTTTGTTACAATACAATGACACAGCGTCTAACCTTTCAGATAACTATAACTACCTACTTTAATCTTCTTTACAAAGAAAACACTGGTACCCTCCATACTTAATATGCACAAATCGAAACCATATTACAGATACACACCCCACACCATATATACTGATTAATAACTAAAAGTACAAAAATGGAAGCACAAATTAGTGCCGTCATTAAACTATAAACAAGACCGCTCCGATGGCCTAGTGGTTAGAGCGTCCGCCTCGGATGCGGGAGGTCGTGGGTTCGATCCCCGGCCGAGTCATACCAAAGACATACAAAAATGGTACTAACAGCTGCATCGCTTGGCGCTCAGCATTAAGAGGTTAGTGTTAGGACTGGTCGGCCTGGTGCCAGTATAATGTGACTGGGCGGGACATCATGCTACATGTCTGCGGCATGATGCCCCAGTGCTACACATCACTATAAACTGCCACACTGCAGACATCGTAGCGATATGACTGAAAAATTGTTAAAGCTACGTTAAAAATCCAAATCACACACACACACACACAAACTATAAACATGTTAGCATTTAGAACCTGTATCCTAAGTGTTGTAGACTTTTTGCAGACCTTGAAAGAATAGTATCAAAGACACGTTAAATTTGACTGAAACTTATTTATAAATTGAGTTATGTAAACAACTTTTGTAAGAGTACCAACAAAACAAACATGATTTCAAGGGAAACTTAATTTTTCGGAACTATTGGCTTATTTGGAGTCAGAAGATAGCAGAATTCTATAAGTAAAAAAAAATTCAAAGGACCCGGTACTATTGTTTGTTACGGAGGAGTCAATCATCAATATGCTAAACTCCAATATAATTGGATAAAATGATCATCGATTATCGTTTTAATTCACAAATTCTAAATGATTATATTTCAAAACAATCTAAGTTTACTTACATGCTGTTTGTAGTAGTACAAAGTTGTTTGTTTTAAGAAACGGTGCCAATAAATTTATGGGACATATTCATAACAGTCATCATTTATTAATTTGACTAATTATATGATGGTAAAAAAAATCACATTTTATCTAAGATGTATTACTGTTATGACCGTGACATCACTGTACTGCAAAGCTTCATATAACCTGGTAATACTAAATACATATCGCATCCCACAATATAATTAACGTATTTGGTAGCTTTAACCCCACCCGCTTCCGAACTATACTCGCGTGTAAGTCGGGTCAAAGTAAAACTTGCATAGACCCATATCTACCGTCGTATGATACGCAAGCAATTCTGAGTCTATGCAGTTTGTTACCAGTAACCAGTAGAATAAACAACGTAGACCTTGATATGCTGGCGCTGTATGTGACAGCATATCAGGGTCTATGTTCTTACAGTTGGCGCTGACGTACGGGTGAGTATAGTCGGTATATATGTACATGTAACCATGGAGTTATGTCACGTTCTAACAATGCATGCTTATCGGTTTCGAGTGTTCTGGTTAAAGCCGGATGAAATAAGCTGATAATAACGATAGTGAGTATTCGAATGATGATATTATAACTTGCCAGACATTCTTCCCGGTTTAAAAGTAGCACACACCATATGAGTTACATTTAAAAACTATTGGTAACGCAAAATTCAGTACAGGTGGGTGGGGATGGTACTCTGTGAAGAAATGCCTACAAATGATAGTAACAGTGATTTCCCATTTCTTTCAGTAAAGTATCCTGCAACATTTAGCAGTGAGTATATGAAAGAATAACTTGTAGTATAACAAAAATCAGTACGTTTCGTCCACAGACTTTGATGCAATGTACAATGGAGGATGTATGTAGTGAAAATGAAATGTCACTGACAGTAATAAGTAATCCATTTAGTGGCTAGAAGTGGACTTAGAATGCTACTTGGTGAAATTAAAAATGAGCAGTTTTTCTGGACATACCGTTACTAAATAAAACGAATTGAAGTTAGTCTTGAACAACCTTAACAACAGTTCCTAAAAATGTAAGGTAGACCTATTTTGGCCATAAATTGCATTTTATGATGAAGGCAATAATACAAGCTCTCCGTGTATTTTGGTAATAGTAATAATGACACAAGTAATAGTCCCAGACATAATGACGGTCCCCAAAATAAACAGTCTGGAATATTATCATAATTCATGCTCAAATATATTTATGTGCATGATGTATATCTATATATCGTTTCATATATTTAATTTGCATTATTTGTTAGTTTCTTTTATTAATTATATGCTATGGATAAGTGTATTTGAACTTGACCTTGTCCAAAATCGGATTCATTTTCTACCTGACCTGAATCATTGATTTTGATTTTGTAAACATGTTTACCTCAATCTGAATCCAGAACACTGGAAATTACCCGTGAAATGCGGGGTCTACCTGTTGTGTATAACATTTTATATTACAATTATAGTAACAGACCATCTAATTATAATTAAGATTATACGTTTTAGAAAATGCTAAATGTGACCCGAGGTCAAGAGGACTATATAATCTTGGTTATCTAGAAATTATTCATTCGTACTGTAAGATCTGAGCAGAACCAGGATTAATACTTAGAGAACTACATGCGGTAAGAGATGAAATGAAAAATAGAAAAATTTAAACAATCAAATAAATAATTTTATTGCATGTATTTCAGGAATATTTTGGAATTCTCTTCGTTTTTATCGTTTCCGACCACATCTGTACTTTCAATAAAGAAAGTTTGATGATCATCGGGTTACAGGTATACGAGTAAGACGACTGTGAGTCAAAGGACCGGGTTGACTGGAAGAAGACCAATATGACAGCCCCCATTACCTAGAATTGTGATGTTTGCCACCTGCATTGTATATGTATATGACAAATGTAACTCTCGTTGCATCCTGCTTAGTCTTCATGCGACATGCGTTGTGAATATGTATGTTGTGTATTTAACGTTTGGTCCATGACTGTAGATTGCAATGAACTATAAATAGATTCTTTGTTTTATATACTGAACCTTTGATAAGTTTGGGGTAATTTCACAGTGGATGATTAAGTCAAGTGTGTTGTGATGCGACGTAAGTCAGGGGAGTTGTGTTGCGATATAAGACACGTAAGCCGTACTGCGACTTAAGAGTAGTCATATAGTAGTGGAGATGTGTATAGAGACACAGTCGAACAATCATTCTGATTCCAAGTTCATATTTCATAGTATTGTTGTCGTTTCAATATGTGTGTGCGGATGTATCTATTGATTTGTTTAGATAAAATTTGAGGGGAATCATTTGTTTTTATTATTCACTGGAATTAAAATAGTGCTCATTGACTTTGGACTAAAATATTATTCTGGAATTATTGTGAATTCATTCAAGCGAGTTCTGCCATTATGATAGATTAAGACTGTTGGCACTTCAGCACATTCAAGACCTGGCAGTCGCTCGAAGGGCTCTGTTCTTTTGTACTTGTGATAAAACTTTTAGGATTATGTTTGATTTAATTAATAATACTGTAAGCTTCTCTGAAATTTTAATTTTATAAATTTGAGAATTAAATTATTTGTTAAGTTGTACAAAACTATTTGGTTTTACTTCTTTCTGTTACTTCGTTTAAGACCACACAGTCGTAACACACGATATTTACAAAGCAATAGCTCAATACAATCTCAATGCTGTGATCTGTTACGCATACAACATTAAATTGCCTATTTTAGCTCATATAACTACATTTTCAGCAAAACAGACTGTAACTGAACATTTACATAACAGATTATAACATATAACTATAAACTCGTTAGTACTATACGTGATGTTTAACTATACTACACCCACCCACCCGTTAAGCCTATTCGTATTACCAATAAGAATTAATAGTAATTGAACAGGTGTGCATTGTGACCCTATAGATAAGTCGAACACTTGTTGAGTAGACTTCCAGGTATTATCTGCATGACACGGTACAATCAGCTACATGTCAGGAACACATGTAGTGATATATGTGTGATACTTGTTCCTTCAGTTCTTTTTTTCCGAACAAATCACGCACCACAAGTTAATAGAGGCCCACACATAGTAAGATTATTAATTATAATATTACCGTACGGACATCCATCATACGAGACAGAGTACATATTCATTGTCCTTGATGACTGCAAATTTCTTAAAAATTTATTTTTGTCCCTGTTGTTGAATTTGTTATCTCATAAAATATTGTCGATATGTTATCTTGCTTTCTAGTTTGAAAGGCAGTATGGTTTGTTGATTTCGTCGTCATTTCAGTCGAAAATAAACACGAAATGTCCAAGACAAGTACTGACTGAAACAAATATCATGCGCAATATGTTCTGCGTTCACGTACTTGTCGAATCGGTAGGCAAGGCGGACCTACTGTGGGAGGTGATGACGAGTGAAGCAATTCCTGATAACTGTAATATATTTTGTTGACTATTTCTATCGATTTAATACATCAGAGACCTTTTCTTGCCGTCGGGATTAATGATGCAACCGCTAGGTCCAAGGATAAAGACAATTGCTGAAACGAAGTGTTAGTTATTCGAAGTTTATAACGTTATTCTGCAAACCGAACACTGTTTTGTTTCCGTCATATCGTTCTGGTAGCAATTTACATCTATAGATGGGAATTCTAAGATCATAGCAGGCACATACAACGTATATGCATGAAACACATAATCAAATGCACCTTCTGTTTTAAAGCACCTTGACTTGCATTTACTAGTGAACACACAGTTGGGAGTGATTCAGAGTCGGAATTTAATCACATAATAAGAAATCTAAGCTTGTTGGAACTATTTTACTGACAATAAACGATAATATAACAATTTACGTCAACAATTAAAGAGACTTACAATCATACATTTGTTTTTCTTTTTATTAGTTATAAAATTATGCTTCATTGCTAAAACTGCATACTATTCCTCCATTTATAATTTATAACATTTTAATAATCAATGCAGGAAAACTGATTTACATGAAACAAAAATAATTTCTCTTCAATTTACGTACATAATTAAAATATACATATATAAGAATAAACCCTACCCCATTTTATAAGTTCTGTTTATAAATTCATTGCAGAGAAGGCAATTTAAGTGAATAGAATATACTCTTCATTTACAAGCAGCAATAAAATATACTGCTTAAAAATAAGCTGCCACTAAATATACTGCCAATAAATAATTAAGATACCTTTTACATGTATACCGGATTTAAATATTCAAGGATAATAGTATGAAATGCAGTACATACAAAAAACACACACACATACCATAGTTGTTAATTTATCAGAAGTATGTAACTAATAAATGCATCATTTAAAAGGGATGGAAAATCCATCCAAAACCATCTGTAATCCACATGTCAACTTTTAGGACATCCAAGACAAGCATCTGTACAAGACTAAAACACTAAAGCGGTAAAAATGCAGTCGGTTAAGGTATCAGCAGTTTTACTTTACTCTCAAAATAACTAAGAGCTTTAGTTAGAGTATATGATAAAATGTTTATCATATGGAATTTTTTATTTCCCGAAGGTAGATATGGGTCGATCATATATATAGAGTATGATATGAACATTGCCATATGATAACTGCCTAAGGATAGCTCATGAAGCACACTGCACGTATATGGGAACATATGACCGCTGACGTCCGTAAAAGGGACTGGAGATGAAAGCCACCACACTTATACGCAAATTTTATTTTGATTCACCTTCACATCCACCCTATTAATTATCATCTCTACCAAATCTTCATCCCAACGGCTGCAACCACGATATTAAACTTTCGTTGTCGTCGGTTTACCCTAGTGAAACAATACCAGATATGGTGTTCGTCCTTCAAGTTGAAAGATGACCATGCCATCACTAACAGGTTTCGTTTCAGTCAGTGCACAAGTGATTGATCAGGCCCACTTGTGCTCGTCATTGTTTGTGGCGCAATTGACAGGATATGCTGCTTGGATTTGCTTTATCAATAGAATTGTATTTGTAGACTGATGCATCTGCGCCCCCCATACATTTGCAATGAGTCTGTCAAAGGCCACATATGCCTTAGCAATTCTGGCGTTGCCTTCAACATCGACGAGGACCTTACATAACAGTGTGTTACCGAGATTGGCGAAGCTGCTTACTGCCAGGATGGTTTGAACATTTACTGTGATGGCAGGCTCTATGTAAAGCTTTTAAAGTGCAGGTTGGTGGATCACCTTTGTCGTCTTGACACTGACGTGTGATGGGATCGCGTGTTTTGGGAGCTGTCGAGTACATGTGATCTATGAAGGATACCTAGTTTTTTTTCCATATTCTCGGAGTTCATATCCATTGTATCCAGTTGGCTGCAACGTTTTCGAGAAATGTCCGTTTCACATTCCCTTGTTTCAGTTTGGAGACATCAAGAACTGGGAACTTTTTTCATGTGGTCGTCTGCTAGACTGATTCTGGATATTGCGGTTGGAGACTATGAGCCTGTGGTCACTAACGCATTCTGCACTTCTCATGGCCTTCCTCACCCGGACTCACTTCTTAACTCCATGCCTCATGGTCTGAAGAGGACGTAGTAAATGAGATACCAATGCATCCAATAGGTCTCGTTGCGACTTGGCAGGCGAAATACTGTATTGGCGATTAGAAAGTAGTTTTCAGCGCATGACCTCACCAGCCATTTTGCCAATTACACCTAGTCATGTCTAAATATATAAGCCAACTCTGGCATTGAAGTCATCTAAGATGACAAGCTTGTCTGCCTTCGGTATTTCTGTGATAAGATACTACAGGTCTTTATATAAGTTTTTCTTTGTCTCATCTGGACTGGTCACGGTGGATGCATAGGCGCCGATGATAGTTGCATCTGTGTGTGTGTGTGTGTGTGTGTGTGTGTGTGTGTGTGTGTGTGTGTGTGTGTGTGTGTGTGTGTTTCAGTATAGTCAAGCCTTATCGTATTGGTGGTCATAAATGGATTTGCCATATGTCTTTATATTCACGTGGCCTTTATACAAAACGACCCCTTAATTGGGCTATCCATTAAATGACCGATGGAAGGAGTCTAAGAATTGACAAGGGAAAGCTGAATCAGAATCTAGAATAGTGATAAAGAAAATAGACCATTCCGATGTTTATAGCTTACCTCGTCAAAGACTACTTAAACATATGGTATGGCCTGCGTCAGTGATGCATTGTGTTTCGTCCGTCGTGTTTCCATTAATATCTAACATTTTCAAAACGGCTGATCAATTTTGAAAATTATTTTATACATGTTTTAGTAGTAAGGATAGAGGCCGATTCTAGCGCAAGACCTCTCTCCACCCTCTCCCCACTCTCAGAACAAATACAAATTACTTTCTCAGAGACCCTAAAACTCCCACCCCAAACGATTGTTTTTATTTTTCTCAAAACCAAGAGGCCGATTCTAGCGCAGATATAATCCTATACTTTTTACACTAATATATTACATGTGTACCTAACAGATGTTGCCTAGCCTTGTGTAAGGTAATGTGAAAATCAATACTGCGTCATCCAGGTAAAATGTATTAGTCATTATGCAACGTCAGCCTCAATCACGTGATTTTCTAGAATCAGGTAGAAGATTGGGGATTCTATAATACTCAATCACGTGATTTTCTAGAATCAGGTAGAAGATTGGGAATTTTCCAGAATCTCAATCACGTGATTGTCTAGAACAGCAGTATATAAGGCAGGTAAAATTTCCTTCTGAGGCACTTTCAAGAGGACGTCTTCACCGAGCGGAATCAAGTAAGTGGCATTTTTTATTGTTTAGATAATATTTCATACCCTCTCATTATCATACTTTTTTTGATAATCTTTTTCATACTTGCTGACTCTCATTGGTAGAATATCTGTTAATATACTGTCAATAATACGAAACTCACGTATTAAATCGTCCATATCATATTTTATACCCCGCAAGTAAGATCGTATCTGATCAAGTAATTTTTTATAGGTGATACTAGCCGTTTGGCAACTATTTTTTTTAGTCGCGAGTCGAGGTTCTATCTTTTTACATGCTGTTTCAAGAGAAACACCAATGCCCGATATTATTAACAAAAACGGGTTTAATGATGCACCACTTGAAATTATACCAGATCCGGTCAATAACAACGGTAAATATGATATTACTCGAAGTATTTTGGTATAATATTTATAACATTTTTTCACGCACCAAAGTTTTTTATGATAAAATTTGTAATATTGCATTAGCGCATCAACATCTTGTTTCGGAATTTCTTTTGAAATGTGATTGAAATCAAATATATATTTTTTCATTATATAATATTAGTTTACAACAATGCTGGTTCCTGGTTTGATTAAGTAATTATTTGTGGTGTTTCAGCTACAAATTCCAAACACCACCAGTAAGACGTTGCGGTTATTGTTTGATCATCTGCTTCCAGTAAAAATATTTCTTCAGCATCTTTATTTAACACTATGGATACAACTCCAGAGAAAGCATCGGCTGAATGACGCCACGGAAATGTTGTAGTATAAATTTTAAACTTTGCAGAGCTAAAGATAGATAGTCTATAAACACCAGTAACTTCTGCGGTATATTTGATAGTGTTATTTTGCTGTGACCATGTTGTTAATCCTGATGCTACTGTGTACACGATATTTTTAATTTGTCTGTGTGGAATTTTAATCAGATTAGTTTTTTGAACAATATTAGGTATTCCACTGGCAATATCGTTGAGTTTCGTGTTAACGTCAGCTAGTTTTATTTCAACGGTTGGTTGTTCCCCAAAAAATTCTTTAAAGGGTTTGTTTATGTTTCTACGAAAATTTAAGAACGTTTCTACGTGTTTAGAAAAAGTAACACTAAGTGTAGTCATTTCATCACCGATTGTTTTTAACGAAGTTGAAATAGGAATTTCCTTATCATCAACATACTTTTTTGTTGCAGCATCAAAATCATATTCCGGTGTTCTAAGATTATTAATGCCGTTGTTATTCATGTTGAGAAATGCACGCATTATGCCACCGTTGGCCAATACGTACTTAGATTCTTGATCATCGACATATTTTTTTGTTGCGGCGTCCGCATCTGCGGCTGGATTTCCAAGGTCTATAATTTTATTTTGATTCATAATAATGCTACCCGTAAATGAATCACCAGCTTTTTTGACATAATCGTTAATCGAGTTACCGGAATCTTGTATCTTACCTTGATTTGTAAAAGTAACAATATTATTAACAACCGCGGTGGGAATTCGTACAAGTACATTTGACAGTTGTACATTACTCGTCTTTAATCGTCCTTGTTTATCCTGGAAAATAACAACTTCATTTTGATCCACACTTGTGAGATTTAATAAATTATCAGTTTCATTTCTTAGTTGATCAAGAGTTGCGTATCTCGATAAATCACCTTGCTGAGCTTCAGCCGACGAATCTATAAATAATGTTCCAAATTTTGTATAGTAGCTCATTATTTATTATCCTACACAAAATTGTCAACAATAGTCAGTTTAATATAACATAAAATTATATAACAACAATGGCAAAGATATTAAATTTCGATACCGAACGATTAATTCATCATAAACATAACAATGAACTTCCAGATTGTCATTATCTTATCGTTGGTCGCACAGGATCGGGTAAAACAAATTTGTTATTAAATCGTTTGCTCAACAATAACTTCAACTATGACAAGGTGTATATTTATACAATTAATCCACAGCAGGACAAATATGAATTACTGAGCGAGTACAACGATAAACTTCGTGATGAACTTAACGCTGGCGATGATATCTTTTTGATAAGACAACCAGAAGAACTAATTCCAGTTAACGAACTTGATTCGTATGAACATAAAATAATTGTATTTGACGATATTCCGTTAAACAACGAGGAGATGAACAAGATTAGATCTTATTTTTCATTATCGCGTAATAAAAGATGTAATTCTGTTTATCTCGCCCAAGGCTTTTATAACGTCGATAGATTTATCAGACGAAATACTGGTTGTTTCATATTATTTCCCGGACTGGATAATGTTGATGTTAGAAATATCGCAAACGAACAATGCGGTGACGTAACGAAAGATAAATTTATCGAATTATATCACCAAGCAACCAAAGACAAATACAATTTCTTTCTATTTGATAAGCTAGCGCGTGATCCAGCTAAAATGTTTCGTTGTTGCCTCACAACACGTTTCTATAATCTAATTTTGTAAAGTGTATATAAAATAATGGACAAGCATCAACAAAGAATCGAATTGCTAAAGAAATTTATTGAAACTCGGGCAGCTTTTAAGAAAAAAGTGGAAGAAGCTCGGCGTAGACAAGTTCAAGCAGAAGAAGAAACTGTTAAACTTTTCAAACCTGTTACTTAGGCAGTACTTGGCAAGCAACCAGAAATATCGACATTATCTGCAGAGGAGCTTGAAAAATTAAAAGAAAAAGGTTTGTTAGGTTTACTAGGAGTAAAATCGAAAGAAGAAAATAAAAAAATTGCAGAAGAACTTGTAAGAAACATTGCTGATCCTGCTGCACGACAGGCCGAATTTGACAGACTAATGAACAATCCTCTTATGATTCAACATGCAATAGCAAGATTGACGGTTAATCCAGCCGAGTTAAAGAGGTTAATAGAAAAATTGTCGGAGCAAACTAAGGAATTGGGTGAGAAACAAAAAATAATGACTGAAACCATTGTAAAAAAAATGTCTATTGAACAACAGATAATATTTTTTAGAAAAAATGCACGTGTTAAAATATTAGATAACGAATATGATAATTTTATTGAAAAACATAATATCACAGAAATTGATAAAATTCGAACTTGGCTAGAAGAAAAATATAACAATTTGACAGAAAAATTAAGAGAAATTATAAAAGATGGTTCACATGCTGATGAAACAATTAAAAATGCTAAAGAAGTAGAAGAAGCATTACCTCTGGTAGACAGAATAAGAGAAGGAATTATTGCTAAAAATTTTCTTAAAACAGCAGTACAGTACAGAAGCAAAAAAGAAGAATATGATAAGAGATGGAATTTTAAAAGACTATTTAATAAGTATGAAAACGAACGAGATAAAACATTACCGAAGGAAACCACTGGATCTGGAGTTAAAGTGTTTACATCAAACGCTGAAATAGTCGATCGACTAATGTTGTTGATATCATCAAAAGAAGCTGGTAATAAAAGTGTAGAGATCGATAATGAAATTGTGGATATACTAGATCATCTAAGATCGACCGGATTACTAACATCGTCCGAGTATAAAATTTTACATAGCGACTTAATCTAGGCGATTTAATTTTATAAAAAATATAATAAATAACGATGTCAACAACATTATTGCTCGACTCAAGTCAAGTAGAAGGAAATAGTGCAAATTTTTCTGTGCATTACAACCCACCAATACAACTTGATCCTGCAAAACAATATGAAATTGGATTAATTTCCTGCACTTGTTGGAATGCTATGGCTAACGTGAAAACTGACATCAATGATGAATTTACTATAGGGAAATTAGCAGAAAAAGTTAAAACAGATAAACCAGAAGAAAAAGTTAAAACAGAAGAAAAATTTAAACCGATAGGAAGACTTCCAGATAATGTGGCTAAAGCTGCCTTAGATACATTATCAAAAGATAAAGATTTATTTGCTGCAATTAAAAAAGCTAAAGAAGATGAAAAGAAAGGCAAATACTACTGGTCTGATGATGATCCTAATTTGTCAGCAATAACAACTATTAAAATTCCACAGGGCGCTTATAATATTGAAGATCTAAACAGAGTGATGAAAGAGCTGATAGTTGAAAGTAAACTGATTGAAGCTGATAATTTTAAGCTAGCAGCGAATTATAACACATTACGAGCAAGGATGACATTAAAAGGAAATGTGTTTATTGACTTTACATCACCAAATAGTATTGCACCACTGCTAGGATTTGATAATACTGTTTATACTGCTCTTGATCAAGCTGTTACATATGACGGTGAATTTCCAGTAAATATTACAGATGTAAACACGATACTTGTCAATTGCTCTATTGCATCTGGATCTCACACATCAAAAGGAAGTAAAGGTCAGGCAATTTACAGTTTCTCACCAGAAGTTCCGCCAGGATCTCTTATGCAAATTAATCCGAGGCATATTATCTATTATCCGTTGATTGTTGAAAATCAAATCACAAGCATCACAATGCAATTAACAGATCAATCGGGGAGACAAATAGACGTAAACAACGAAATTGTTACATACTATTTACACTTACGCACTGTAGCATGATCAATTTTGTGAGCTTATATTTTATAGACAAAGATGAAACTATGAAAAGTTTATAGAAGAAAAATCGTAGGTGGATTTTTTGGAAACATATTTACAACAATTGCTGAGAATATACCAGGAATTGCGCGTAAAGTAGCACCAGTTGCACTTGACGCAGGTAAAGCTTTTGCGACAGGTGCAGCTTCTTCGGCGGGCACTGCAGTAGGACAAAAGATCGCTGATAAGATTAGAGGACATTCAACAACACCTACGGTGTCGGAAATAAAACGAGCAATATCAGATATTGCGCCAACAGAAGAAACAAAACGAGCTATGATAGCTACAACAAAAAAATTATTATCACCACGCGGTGAAGAAATAGTACGTAAACTTGTAAAGAAAACAAAGCCGATGACTCCTGCTGCTTTTTAATTTTGTGTAACGGTTATAAATAAAATGTCAGCTAAAAGTTATCTCGATCTTGCTGAAGAATATGATACTGACGATGCTGTGACGGAGTTCGAATACGTCGAGTATTTGGATGAAAACTCAAACGAACCAAATAAAACTGGTGTCAGAACTTTTAACACAAGAGATGAGGATACGTTTCTACTTCCACATAAGGCAGTGTTAGAAGTGCGTGGGCAAATATTGAATGCGATAGGCGGTAATATTGCAGCTGGTGCAGAAATTGCTCTTGTTAACAACGGTTGGAGCTTATTTAAAAGTGCACGATACCAACTGGCCAATCAAACCGTAGAAGATATTTCAATGCACTTGCCAATATCAAGTACAATACTAAATATCGTTTCGTTTAGCGATGATTATTCTAGATCAGTTGCCACAAACATGATGTGGTTTAAAGATACCTCGTTAGGGACAACTACCTCTGGTGAGTTTATTTCAAGTGGTGTTTTAATACACGGAGCTGATGCCGCTGCAGATGTTGTAATTGTAAGAAATTTTCTTATTGCTAATGCTAACAATTTTGGTATAGCCGCACCAGCTGCAGCCGCTAACGCAGACGCTACAAGAGCTTCACTTACTGCTGCTTGTAATAATCTTGGTATAACTCCGCCAGGTGCAGCCGCAGATGGTGTTGCGATGTTAAATTTAATAAACGGTGTTATTAGTGTACGTAACAGAAGATACAACGAAGGATTTGCTAAACGAAAAGCATTTGCTGCAGAATCTAAACAAATAACGATGATGCTTCCGTTAAGTACAATATTTGGATTTTCCCGTGAATACAACAAAGTTTTTCGCGGAATAAAACATACGCTTATTTTAGATCGAGCTGATCGAAACGATTGTATAATACATGCCGATGGGGTGGCTGAAGGACAGTTTGCTATTACAAGATTAGCGCTGTGGATGCCACGAGTTGTCCCTTCTATGGCTAAAACGATGGAACTCGAATCATTATTGACCGCTTATACAAAAAAGATACACTTCCAGCAAAACAGGATTTATCAAACAGCGATTCCTAACACAACCGATTACACATGGCGTGTGACAACTACAGCTAGCGAACAACTACCTCGACATTTGTTCGTCGTATTTCAACGACAGGCACGTCGTAATGATCAAGAAATGAACAACTCCGTATTTGATAACCCTAATGTCAGACGAATATTTGTTAGAGTAAATTCTAAACAATATCCCGAACGTGCAATAGAATGCAATTTTGCTGACGATGAAACAAAAAACATATCTCGACCGTATATGTATCTTATGGAAGCAATGCAAAAGTATCAAGACTCAGACAGTGGATCTCAAATATCAGTAGAAGAGTTTCGATCGCTATATCCTATCTTTTATTTCGACATATCAAAGCATTCCGAACGAGCTATCGGATCAACTGCTGACATTGAGGTCACCTGGACACTTGGCGCACTGCCAGCCGAACAGTATAACGTATATGCACTAGTTGTCAGTGATAGATTCTTTACGCTTGACGCGACCAAAGGAAGAATGACTGTACAAGTTTAATCTAACAACCTTGATATAAAATAATGAAAACCAAGTATACAACTCGAGAAATATACCTAACATCTGGTCAAGTTGAAAAATTATCAGCAGCTGTTGCTAAACGCAGCTCTGTTTCTTTGATGATATCTCTGAAGACTTCGAATAAAACAGCGGTTAAAGTAATGCTAACGCAACAACAAATCAACAAACTTGATAGAGGAAAACCCTTTGTCCTTAAACTATCTGTTTCACAAATAACAGCAATGTCAAAACAAGGTGGATTTTTTGGACCAGCACTATCCGTATTAGCTAGCACAATACTACCGAAAATTTTGCCAGTACTTGGTACATTAGGACTAGCGGCTGCGTCAGGGGCGGTATCTGTCGCAACGAAAAAAGCAGTTGAAGGTCGTGGAATCAAACAAATCTATCGTCAGTGACTTCGTCACCGCGACTCACGCCGTCGACTTTGTCTCTCAGTTTTGTGTAACAATATAAAATAAAATGCCACAACGAAAAACAAAATCGTTGAAAAAAAAGAAAACAACAAAACGCAATCGAACAAAACAAGGAGGATTTATTCCAATAGCTCCTCTGTTAGCAGGATTAGCGGGAAGTCTTCTTCCAAATCTATTAGGAATCGGACGTGGAATGACTCTACCAGGGACCAGACGCTATTGAGCAATTTTGATATCATCGAAAAATTGAATGACGTTGTCGGATTTCGCGGAGTATTTTCTAAGGACGAACTCGATGACGTACCAGCAGGTGGTTCGTGCGTTGTAAATATAGAAAACTTCAATGATGGATCCGGCACTCACTGGGTTGCTGTCTGCGATAATAATTATTTTGATTCGTTCGGACTTCCTCCGAGTGATCGTATAAAAAAATATATTTTTAAAAAATTTAAAAAAATAAATTATTCGTCTAATCAAGTACAGCCGATTGGAACATCAGCTTGTGGTTATTATTGTATAATGTTTGTCCGACAGATGTCCCGGAGTGAGAACTCCGGAGATCCTGATCTTTTAAAGTTTATTTTACAGTTTGATAAGCAACCTTCTCACGCAAATGATGAGATGGCAATTAATTTTTGTAAAGCTTACTAATAATTTTATCTAAACTTGTAAGTATATACAATGTCAACATATTGTCTCAAATGTAAAACTAAAACAGAAAATAAGGATGAGACGACGGAAAAAACAAAAAATAACAGATTAATGCTAAAAAGTATTTGTGTTGTTTGTGGTAGAAAGAAAAGTATGTTTTTGAAATCGACAACAGGATCTGGAATGTGTCCCGACAGAGTTATATTGATTGATGATTAATCTTATGAAACATAATAAAATAAAAATGAAATGCAATTGCGATTGTGACAAAGATCTTTGTATCGAACAAGATAAAATCGTCACATACTGTCAATCATGCAATCGCCGTGAGGTAATTGGCAGCGGAATTGACATTCACAAAATTATTGGCAAATTACCAAAACCAAAAGGAGGCTGGACATTGCCAGGCCATAAATACACTGGACCTTATAATCCTCTTGATAAACAACTAGATGAAAATGATAATCCGCTGCCAGGACAAGAACCTTATAATCAAGTTGATGCAATAGCAATGCGTCACGATATCTGTTACCGGGACAACGAGCAAGATAAGGCTGGCTGTGATAAAGTAATGTTAGACGAACTTCGTGATATGGAGCCAACAAATGTACGAGAACGTTTTGATAGAAGACTGGTACAGGGTTTTATTGGAGCAAAATATAAATTAGGACTCGGAAAGGAATGGTATGATGATCTCGCAGCCGAACTACACAAACCTAAAAAAAAAAAAGTTCGCGCGACGTAAAGTTGTCGCAAATGCCGTTGACGATATCTGGGCGATAGATTTAGTAGATGCGTCAAATCTAGCAGAATTTAACGATAATAAGAAATGCTTGTTTAATGTCATAGATATTTTTAGTAAGTACGCGTTTAGTGTACCTGTTTCGGATAAGACAGGAACGTCGATAACTGATGCGTTAAAACAAATAATAGCAAGTACAGAAAGCAAACCAAATAAAATTTGGACCGATCACGGAGCAGAATTTTTTAATAAAAAGTTTGAGCAGTTTCTAGAACAAAATAACATTAAAAAATATGTTACAGGAAACGAGGGTAAAAGTGTCGTAGTAGAGCGATTTAATGGCACTCTAAACGAAAAAATACATAAATATTTGACAGCTAAAAATACTAATAAATATATTGACAATTTACAAAACATAGTTGACAAGTACAATAACACGAAACATCGAGCCACTAAACTATCGCCAAACGACGCAATTAAAAATCCGATTCTTGCAAATGAAAACATGTATCGCAGACATAAATTTGAGGTAGGTGATCGGGTTCGGATTTCTTTGACTAAAAAAACATTTGAAAAAGGATTTACTCCAAACTGGACTGAAGAAGTGTTTGTAGTTGATAAAGTACTTTTAACAATACCTGTAACATACGCGCTAAAAGATCTGGCAGGGGAACCGATCATTGGTAGTTTTTATGAACAAGAACTTCAGAAAACTGAGCAAGATGTTTTCGTTATCGAAAAAGTGATTAGGAGAAAAGGCGATAAAAGTTTAGTTAAGTGGCGTGGGTATAGTGATAAATTTAATAGCTGGGTACCAACTAAGTCGATCCAATAACGTTATTATAAATTTGTTCGTATTTCACAAGCACAGATTTACATTTGATAGTTTTACATAACGAAATTAAATGTAATTTTCTTTCATTATCGACTGGCATTAAATTAAATATCTTAGCGAAAATAAAATCGTATTTTATGCTCCTTCGCTGGCCAGTTATTTTTAGATTTAAAAACGGCCTGATAAGCTGCCAAAATATCTGTTGTTCGGCAACAGTAAAATTAAATTTTATTATTTTTTTGGCAATGTGATACTTAACATTATATCGTCCAGTTGTTGGTCTGCTGTAATTTTTTCTGTCAGCGACGGTGACTATTTCATCATCGTCATCATTATTATTGTACAAAATATCATCTTCGCTATAACTAGCAGATTTGTCTATTATATCGCTAGTGATTTTAACATTGTCTGCGACTTTATCGCCAGCGACTTTAACATTGTCTGCGATTGTATCTTCCGCATATATTTCAGCAAGTCGTTTCATCAAGTTCATATTATAATATACTTTTATCAATTTTATTGTTATAAGATATGACTGACGAGATAAAATATCATCAAAAAGTTAATATATTAAATTACAAGGAACTAGCCGAAGCAGTTCGAAAATGTCTGTCGGGTTATAGTTCGTATTCCGTTGACGTTATTGTTACGCAAGGTGATTCTCATAAAATATTACTAACAGCAGCAGAAAAAATAAACTTAATGAAAATGCTTTTATAACATTAAAATTTGATCGCGATGATATTATGGCATTTACACATAGCTGTCTTACTAAGACAGAATTACGAAATATCATTAATCATCATATCTAAAAACAATCCTGGCATCGTATTCGATTGAAAAAGCTGATCCTGTTATTCTATCAGCAACAAATTTTACTGCCCTAGGATTTATCTTATAGTGTTTTGCCGCAGATGAAATCGATTTAAATTTGATTTCCTCATCTGTTTCGAGGTTTAACGAAACAACAGGTTTTGCCGGATATCTAAAATTAATACCGCCACCTTGTCCTTTTTTCACATTTTCCTGCTGGGTAACTATTTCCAAATTTCCTATTCTATTATCAGTTTTTACGTTATTGATATGATTAATCACAAGACCATCGGGTATGGGTCCGTTAAACACCTCATAAACAAAACGATGACTAAGATAACTAACTTGATCGGTTAGTGTTCCTCTGACACCTACTATGAGATACCTCATATTACTCATGGTACCAACAACATTTTTAGTTTTCCTATTTCTAATAATACCGCGATCGTTAGCCTCGTATAAATCAAAGACCGGGTGCAGCTGAAACTCGTTTTGTAAAGATAAGTTTTCAATATTGTCATCAGCAATCGAGCCATTTACTCTATAGACTCTTTGTCCTTCTGGAATATCCTCGCAGAACAAAGTATAAATAAAATCTTTTCTAAACATTTCCGTTCTCTCAGCATTATCTCCATTTACACTAATCTTATAACCCGCTGGTGTTGGTTTTCCTATAGATTTTTTAGATTTTATGTTAATAACCGAACCTAATGCATTTCCAGCGTAGAAGTTATACTTCGGATGAACATGATATTCTTCTTGCTCCTCTGCTGTCAATCGAATGTATCTCAGATTTTGTGTCATTATACTATAAGGATTTTATATCTCTAATTGTTTGTTCAGCTGGCGTGCAGTGAGTTATCGATTGAACAATCAATTAAACATATAATATTACACTATAGTATAGCAATGCTGAAATTGCGAGATATAGCCAAGAAGAGTCTTATGGGAGAACCTGAAAAAATAGCGACTGCCTTTACAGGATTCAACAACAGTTATCGGTTTGATAAACAAATCGTACTGGTAAATTTTACTGCAACAAATCTTTACCACCTGCTAGAGCCAACTGTAAAACGTGAACTTGAAAAACATAAGGGTCTAAGAATATTAGTGCAATATCACGTTATATTTTCAAAGCTACTCGTGACAGAGGAATTGACTGACAAGGAAATCGCAGACCCTTATATTAATGCAAAATCAAGGCGTGTTTTGCTTGGGACTGATCTTTTGTCACTAGCTAATGAAATACACCAAGAAATTTGGAAAAAGATAGAAGAATTTACCGAATCGGGTTCGGGTTGGAAGTTTGAAATGATCAAGGAAATTTTATTTCACACAATGAAATATAACGTGTTACGCAGTAGTTCGTATATTGATTTGCCACCAAAAATAAAAAATAAAAAATGCTGTGTAAACGTTAAAAACCTCGATAACAGATGTTTCCAGTGGGCTATTCTTTCCGCGCTATTTCCAACAGAAAAAGACGCTGGTCGTGTTGAGAAGTATATTAGTCACGTGTCAAGATTAAATTTTAAGGGTATTGACTTTCCAGTGGCAGAAAATCAAATACCAAAGTTTGAAAAGCAAAATAATGTTTCGATTAACGTTTTCGGACTAGATGAAAAAGAAAACGTCTATCCTAGGTATATTTCAGAAAAAGCTTCACAATCGACTATAAACTTACTGTTTTATAGAAATCATTACGTTTGGATCAAAAACTTTATTGGACTAGTTGGCGGACAGTATAATAAACGAAAGAAGAAAACGTTCTTTTGTTATCGCTGCTTGCACGGCTGTAATGACAATGAAAAATTACAAAATCATTTGCAGTACTGTAGTGACGTACAACGAATAACGATGCCGTCCAAAGAAAATAGTTTATTACAGTTTGTCAATCACAATCACAAACTGAAAATTCCTTTCGTCATATACGCTGATTTCGAATGCCTACTTCAACCTGTGCTTGGCGCAGAAAATAATCCTGACCAATCGAGTACAAGAAAAACTCAAAATCATGTTCCGTGCGGAGTAGCGTATAAGATAGTTTGTTGCGTTGATTCGAGATTATCTAAACCAATTAAATTATATCGCGGTAAAAATCCAGCTGTCTGGCTTCTCAAGCGCTTGATTAGCGAAGTTGATAATATATTTTATCGTTTGAAAAGAGTAACTCCAATGATAAAACTGACACCTCAACAAGAATCTGATTATGAGCAAGCAGAAATTTGTCATATTTGTGAAAAAGCTTTTGATGATATAACGTGACCATTGCCATCTCACCGGACAGTACCGTGGAGCGGCTCATGATCAATGTAATTTAAAATTTCATGCTCCAGATTTTATTCCAGTTATTCTTCACAACTTTCGAGGATATGATAGCCACATTATCGTAGAAGCTTTTGGTGATTCTGACGTAAAATCTCGCTTAAAACTCGATAACGTAATCAAATGCATTCCAAATAATTTTGAAAAGTATATGTCAGTTACGCTAGGTAAGTTGTGTTTTATTGGCAGCCTGCAGTTTATGGCGGCATCATTAGATGAGCTGGTAAAAGGTTGTAGCGAGTTTGATAACTTACAAGATTGTTTTAGTGATAAATTTAATCTACTGACTAAAAAAGGAGTATTTCCGTACGAGTATCTCGATGATTGGAGTAAATTTGATGAAACTTCGCTACCTGACAAGGACAAATTTTACTCACAACTGAAAAATGAAAATATAACCGATGATGAGTACAAATATGCACAAGATATCTGGAAAGAATTTGATTGTAAGACGTTTGGAGATTATCATGATTTGTATCTAAAAACTGACGTCTTATTGCTAGCAGATGTTTTTGAAAGTTTTCGAGAAGTGAGCTATAACAATTATGGACTAGATCCTTGTTGGTATTATTCTGCTCCCGGGCTGTCGTGGGACGCTCTGTTAAAGTTCAGTAAAATAAGGTTAGAATTACTGACTGACATTGATATGTTCAATTTTATCGAAAAAGGTATCAGAGGCGGTATTAGCGTGATAACAAAAAAGTATGCGGAAGCAAACAACAAATACTTAAAAGAGTATAATCCTAATCTTCCTTCGAAGTATATAATTTATCTAGATTGTAATAATTTGTACGGTTATTCTATGGCAGAACCAATGCCTTTTGGTGGATTTCGTTGGATCACGGCCGATCGATTTCTATTGGAAACAGAAAAAAAGAAACCCGACGATGTCTCGTATTTCGTTGAAGTTGATCTCGATTATCCTATTTCGCTTCACAATCTACATAACGATTATCCTTTCTGTGAGGAATCGATGATAATAGATTATAGTTTATTATCTGAAGAACAACAAGCAATAGCATCACTAAGACAAAATTCTATAGTAAAAAAATTAGTACCAAATTTGTTTAATAAACGTAATTATGTTTTGCATTACAAAGTTTTAAAACAAGCAGTAGATGCTGGTCTTGTGCTGAGAAAAGTTCATAGAGTTTTAAAGTTTAATCAGTCGCCGTGGATGAGAGGTTATATTAACTCAAACACTTCAAGAAGAGCTGCAGCAAAAACTGATTTTGAAAAAAACTTCTTTCAGCTCATGAACAATTCCGTTTTTGGTAAGACGATGGAAAATATTAGGAAACGCGTAAATATCGAGCTAGTTAATGATATCAATCGCAGAAACAAACTTGTGTCAGACGATGATTTTGTCAGCATGAAAATTTTAAATGAAAATCTTGTCGCAATACAAAGAAGAAAAACAAATCTAAAACTAAACAAGCCAATTTACGTTGGAGCTTCCGTGTTAGATTTATCAAAGTGGCTGATGTACGATTTTCATTACAATTTTGTTAAAAATCAATGGCCGTCAAGTAGACTATTGTTTACTAATACCGATTCGCTCGTGTATGAAATCGAATGTGAGGACGTCTATCAGGATATATATGATAATCGACATCTGTTTGATCTTTCCGATTACCCTCGTGACAGTAAATTTCATGATGACACGAATAAAAAGGTTATTGGTAAGTTCAAAGATGATATGAACTCGAGCACCATCAAATATTTTATTGGATTACGCAGTAAAATGTACGCGGTATTATTAGACAATAATAAAATAACGAAAAAGGCAAAAGGTCTGCCTCGCGATTTTGTTAAAAAGTTTATGAAATTTGATGATTACAAGTACGCGCTTGACGGCGGTGTTAGTTTTATAAGAGCAATGGCTATTCGGACAAATCATCATAAACTCGAAACAGAGGTCATTATCAAACGCGGATTGAGTAATTTTGATGACAAACGTTATTGTGAAAACGGAGTAGATACATTTGCGCTTGGTTATTGTTTTGATGATAGATCTATACTCGATATTATATTCGATGACTAAGGTATGAAATTTTATCTAAACTTAAGAAATAATGTTTGAAAATTTGACAGTCACAAACAGTTACAATAGCAAGATCAAATATCTAATGATGAACGGCAAACAGTTGACAGTTGAAATTAATAATGAAACATCAGGTATATGTTTTACCACAGTTCGTGACAAGCTAAAACTTTCTCTTACCAGATCTGACGACAGCGAGTATTTCAATTACCTCGAACAATTGAGTCAGAAGTTGTTAGAGGAATTTAAAAACCTTCACAATCCGATCAGCCAACAAAAATATACTAAACTTACAATCGATCTTGATAGATCAAAAGTATATTTTATCGACAAAAAATATCCTCTTAATAAACCACAAATAAAAGATTTATTTGAGTCTCGTCGCTGTGTGAGCGGTAAAGTAAAGTTTAGTCTCTACTATCGTGATGATGAAATATTTCTAATATCAACAGTAGAAACATTGATAATTGGTGATGAGGTATAAATAATATCACTTACTTGATCTCGCCCGGTGAAGACGTCCTCTTGAAAATGCCTCAGAAGGAAATTTTACCTGCCTTACATACTGCTGTTCTAGACAATCACGTGATTGAGATTCTGGAAAATTCCCAATCTTCTACCTGATTCTAGAAAATCACATGATTGAGTATTATAGAATCCCCAATCTTCTACCTGATTCTAGAAAATCACGTGATTGAGGCTGACGTTGCATAATGACTAATACATTTTACCTGGATGACGCAGTATTGATTTTCACATTACCTTACACAAGGCTAGGCAACATCTGTTAGGTACACATGTAATATATTAGTGTAAAAAGTATAGGATTATATCTGCGCTAGAATCGGCCTCTTGGTTTTGAGAAAAATAAAAAAATCGTTTGGGGTGGGAGTTTTAGGGTCTCTGAGAAAGTAATTTGTATTTGTTCTGAGAGTGGGGAGGGGGGTGGAGAGAGGTCTTGCGCTAGAATCGGCCTCTATCCTTACTACTGTTTTATCATATTTGTAGAAATTAAAGGCGCGTGGTATTACCGGTATACGGGTAATTATTTCCGGTGGTATGTACTACAGTACTTTTTCACTGGACCGATATTTCGGTAGTTACCGTTAGTAGGGAATATATGGAAATTCTTGGGTAATTTTGTTACGAATGATAACAAAAGCATATCTTCATTTTTCATGACAAAATAATTTTGAAACATGTTGTCACTTTTCTTTACAAAATAGTTGTATTTCTCACAAATTAATTTCAAATGTACCAAATGTAATTATATCTATGAACCATTGATGACATACTTGACAAGTGTCAAATATCACAAAACATCGCGGCCGAATCGAATTTTGTGAAAGATATTTGCGCCCCCCCCCCAAAAAAAAACTTATGCAAAAATTTTGGAATAAAAAATAATTTCCATCTTTCTCGTTATTTTGGCATATATTCGTATGTGTGTGTGTTACATACAAGCATTTTTTTTTTACACCAAAAACTATCCAAAGATTTTCAAGGAACCAGTTGGGCTCTGTTCGAATTTTACGTAATCTCTCTGGTCAACTAAATATTTTCTCGTTTGACGAGTCCGTGTGTTTTATGCTCTCTCTCTCTCTCTCTCTCTCTCTCTCTCTCTCTCTCTCAGAAGTGAGAGTTCTATATCATTACCTACAAGTTGTGATAAAATTTAAAGCTCTCGACCACAAAATTCAAGCAATGTATAAATTCAGCATTTTGAACCATATGATATAAGAATGCATAAAAAATGAAAGGTATCAGTTGTAAATAAAATTGAGAGTTCTAGACCACATGGTAGAAACTGTGTATAAAACTGAGGGTAATGTAAAAATTGTGTTCTGGACATTAGGATACCAG